>CAUYRH010007406.1:0-167500 GCA_963574655.1 Perodicticus potto
GGCAGGAGTCTCTGTACTATAAAATGAGCGTGGTCATTCCTGAATATCAAAGAGCTAGGCTTTATCTTTCCATTGTTTTTTCATGCACCAAAGAGATAATGGTGTGCATAACCCATGCCAGGTGCAGTGGTGAGGTCTAGGATGACAAGGATGACAGACACAAGCCAGGTCCTCAGGGAGCTCACCCCATGCCTAACGTTCAATAACTAGTTGTTGAATAAATATGTAAATGGAGATGTGTAAACAGATAAGTTATAATACAGTGTCCTAAGTACTAATAGCTTCTGTTATAGCACCGTGTGTGTTTGTCTAACTCAAGAAGGGCTTTGCAGAAGACATGACATTTGCGATATATCTTGAAGTATGAAGGATGGGCAGTGGAGGTGTGGGATACAGACACTCACACCCCAGAGGTGTACTGCCTGGGCTGTCTGGACACTGAGTACAGTGCGACTGGAGTGCAGGTTATACAGTAGAGGTTGAGAGGACCAGAGACCACAGCTTGGAGGCTAGAAGAGAATGAAGTATATGAACCCTGTGTGCTAGTCTGTTTTTCCTTGCTATAAAGGAAACACCTAAAGCTGGGTAATTTATAAAGAAAATTGGCTTATCAGGCTTGCAGTTTTGCAGACTGTACAAGAAGCATCACACCAGCATCTCCTTCTGGTGAGGGGTTCAGCAAGGTTCCAATCAAGGTGGAAGGTAAAAGGGGGGACTGGGGTATCACATGGTGAGAGAGGAAGTAAGAAAGGGAAGAGCAGGGGGCAGGCTCTTTTTAATCAACCAGCTCTCTTTAATAAAGTGAGAACTCATTCATCACCCTGGGGAAGACACCAAGCCTTTCATGAAGGATCTTCGCCCCCATGACCCAAACACTTCACCAAGCCCCACATTCAGTACATGGGATCGAAATTCAATACGAGATTTGGAGGGGCCAACTGTCCAAACCATATCACCCTGGTGCTTTAAAGTGTCTCTGAGCTCCCAGTGACTTAATGCTTTATCTCCTGTAGGTCAAGTCCTGCTATAGTTAACACTCCTTTGATCTGCCATGAAAGTAGATCACTCTTTCTTGGCCTTAAGTGGTGACTCTGAGAAATGAAAGAATCATTACTCATTGTATTCTAAAAGATAGGCGTGGGAGAGGAAATTCTTCACCTTGAGAATGTTCTGCAGCAACATCAGCTATTTGTGAATATCCCTCCTCTTTTAGAAGAGACAGACTAGGGATGACGATACGGGAAGCTGAACAAGCTTGGTGTTCGCTTCCACCCAGACAGTGGCGGGACCCCGTGTAGGAGGTGGGTAAGAAGGATCTTCAGTAAGGTGGCAGCCCCAGAGCACGGCAGACTTGCCACTGAGCCTTTGCCAACTTATTTAGTCACATAGAAATCTCAAGGGTACATAGCAAGAGGGTGGCTGTGTTGGAAATCAGAAGCTCAGTGAATAACCTATTGGGAAATGCTGTCTCTTAGACCCCAGGGCTCACCCACCAGAGAAAGAAACATGAGTGAGGGAAGGAGGGGCTCGGAGCTGGAGCGGATCAGCTCAGAGAAGCCTCTGCACCAATAACTACCTGTCCAGAGCCTTTTGTTTGTCAGGCAGTGCACTAATGCTGGAAGGCAAATACCACACATTCCCTGCCAGCAAGAATCCTGTGTTTTCCTCTGTTAGACATTTCCTCAGGGAGGCAGACTAAGCTGTCACCACAACACAGAAGATAAATATGAAGACACTATAAAAGACCCCTGATTTTTCCCAGGGCGGGGGAAGGTTCAGAGGTCAGAGAGCAGGGGACTCCCAGAACAGAGACTGAACAGGGGAAAGCATTCCAGGCATGACGGAAAGATTCAAGAACTGACTTGCTCGGTATGGCTGGAGTTTGAGGTTTGTGATGGGAGCAATTATGAGAGCAGAGGCTAAAGCAGAGACAGAAGCGTGTGGTGCTTCTGTATTGGAATGTCGATAGTAAGCCTTCCTCGCCCTGCAGGGGCTAACTCCACAGGCGGGGAGGACCCAGGCCCCCACAGCTGTGTGCTCAGGTCCTGTACCCTCTGCACGGTACCCAGACCATCATCTCAGGCCTTCCTAATCCCGCAGCAGGTATGTGGGGAAAAGCAGGCATGAGCACAACTCTTAAGGAGTAATTAGTGTTGTGACTAAATAAACAAACGACACCTGCACATCCTGTGTGGGGAAATGAGTCAATTAAGTGAAACAAGTTGAATAATCATAGCAAGTGCCAACCTCAGCCATTGTAGCTATGCTGGTCATTTCTACTTTTAATGAGCGATGTGGTGATCAATGTTCATTGAGATGAATGAAGATGAATTTGTAATTTATGTTTTATTTTCAGTCACACACATAGAATCATTGTCAGAAAATTAAAAATTAGTTTTGCAAAAATAAAAAAATGCCTAATGTTATCCTAAAACTACCATACAAAAATAAGTGTCAACATTTTGATGTATATGTTTTTTAAGCTTTCATCCATATGTATATTCATCAACATTTTGATGTATATATTTTTTAAACTTTCATACATGTGTGTTCATTTTTCAAAGCTGGTTATTTTCTTATACTTTACATTTGACTTTTTTTAATTTCAGATTAATATGAGTGTACAAACCACTAGGTTACAATGTTTGCATTGTTAGGTAAGGTCCCTGTTGTAGGCGTGCCCTTCACCTATGAGGTGTGCCCTGTACCATGCCCGTTAAGTGAGAGCACACCAGTCCCTCTCCCGCCTCCATCTTCTCCCTCCAGCTTGAGTTAAATTGAGTTTTTCTGTTGTATGTTTGACTTTTTAATACTTTTTCCTTTGCCTCCCCTTTTTACGGGGGGCTAGTTTTGCCATATGATCTGAGTTTTTCTTAGATTCCTTCCCTCCATCCAAGACATTTGGAAGCTATAGTACCTGTTTCAAGTTTCTCTAATAGTTACTAGCAATTTTTTTAATAATGCATATTCAAAATCTGTGTTCGAAACCTATGTTTCTCCAATGATTCACATTAAGAATGAGGCAATCCACTGATTCATGCTATGCATGAATAAGAGAGGACCACATTTCCTAAAGCTTCCCACACACACCTCCCCAACATCCCAATTTTTGATATTCTACTTTAAGATTTTTTGTCTAGTCTGTAATACTTGAATTGTTGATTCTCATGTATTTGGACCCCTTAGTTGCAGTCTCCTTAGAACAGCAGTTCTCAACCTGTGGGTTGCTACCCTTTGTAACAATGAAAATACATTGCAGCATTAGGAAGGTTGAGAACCACTTAGAAACTGTTATTTAAAAATGTTTGCTTTCCTTAGAAAGTGTTATTTAATATGTTTGCTTTTCTTTAGAAAGTGTTACTTAAAAATGTTTGCTTTCCTCAATTTCCCCATCCTTGGTTAATCTGAGTTACCATAGAGAACACCAACATTCTAGAGCCCTTTCCTGGCTGCAGGTGTCTTCTCTGTCTTTGCTGATGGAGTGCCGATTTTCTGGTTCAGACAGGCCAGAGAGGGACCTAGGCACCACGGGCAGGGACAACATGCTTTATTCAGCTCATGTGGCAGGTGAGCTAGCACAGCAAGTTGGCACACACAGACGGCGTACACTTATATACCCAGGGGGACAATAGTGGCAAAGTACATACCAAGCAACAGTTATATAATCGTGACGTCACGGCATACACTTACGGTTATCTGCGAAAAACATAGCACCTTCCGGTGGCCCCTTGGATGAGAAAGTGCAAACAATTTTGTTCTGCCTTATACTTAACTTACTGACAGCTTGGGCAGATAATAGAATTTAGGAATCATAGACTAGCCATTCCACCTAAACACCAGGTAAGCAAATGTCATTGGCATCTTTTATTTTGTACCAGACAGGTTTCTTTTTCCAAGATTTTGGAAAGTATCTTTTTTATATGCATTGGATCTAAATGTTTATCAATGTTCATTAAGTCTACAGTAAAACCTTTTAAACTAGAGATATTTTTTCATTGCAGGGAAGTTTTCTCCCACATCCATTTCTGCAATTGTTTCTGCTGCTTAGACTCCCACTTCTCCCACATTTGCTCCCCTAGGCAGGTGCTGCTTATGCTGCACCCACATACCCAGGTCACTGTTTTTCTTTAATTATTTTCACTTGCCTTTTTTCTCCCACTGAACTCTGATAGATTTCTCAAGTTTGGGCTCACCTTGAATAGTTTCTAAACAGTATTAATTTTTAGAATCATTTCAGGGAATTTTTATAAATATAGATTTCTTAACTTCATCCCAGGCCTTACTTAATCAAAATCTCCCCCCATTTGACCCTAGGAATGTATATTTCAAGCATCTCTCCCCACCTTGATATTTTTAATGATCATGTACATTAGGAAACCACTATCCTAATTCACTAATCTGTTTAATTCAGTGATGATTCTCCCCTTTTCTGCTTTTCGCACAGTTTTGAATTTGGCAGAGGAATTATTTGCTTGCTTATTCTTTATAAGATTCCTTCTGTCTCAATCTGTTGCCTCATTACGTGCTTCTCAGCAAGTTTGTCTTTTGAGCCATTACTTTGAGGATACATTAAACTTTCGTCTTTCTCTTGTGGTAAATCTTTTCCAAAGTATATGATTCTTCACTCTTTTTGTATGTTATGTTTATTTCTTTTGTGTTGAGAAGCTTTTTTTACTTTTACATTGGGGACCTATTTGATTACTCATTCTTCGGTAGTGCCTTAGGGGACGTCTCTGCATTCCCAGGCACTCTTAAGTTGAGGGCAGCACTGTGTATATTCACATAGTAAATTTTATCATTCAGCAGTCTGAGGAGCCTGGAGAGAAGCCAAGTTCATGAGCAGTAGAACTTTTCTTTCTCATATTTCTACACATTTGGAAACTCTTGCATCAAGACCCATCCCTGCATATCTTGTGTATACTTCACCCTGCCCGCTATTCTTTGTACCCAATCTAGTTCTATCTAGTAGCTCACATAAAATATCTATCCTCGTGAATTCAATAGAACTTAACATAAGTTGGGACCGTTTCCTGTCTTTTTTTTCTCTCTCTTCCTTTAGAAATGGCCACGTTATTGACAATTGATTTAGGGCAAAATCCCCTTTTTCAGAGGAATTCTATGTGGTTGAGCCAGGTGTATTTTCACCTTGTTTCACAGCAGTGAATACCTTCTCCTCCTCTGGTGTCCCTGCCCCCAGATCTCAGCCCTTCATGTTAAGAACCTCTCCCAAGGATGTCAGAGTCAGCTCACAAAAAAGGCAAACATAAGAGCCCAAACTGGAAATAAATCCAGCATTCATTTGCAGTCACAGTTAGATAAATTTTGCTAAATATGTACAATGGGATACAAACCCTAATGAGCCACATGCATCAGTGCGGACAAAAAAACAAAGTTAAGCAAAAGAGTCAAATCCTGGAAAGCATTCAGTAATGATCCATTCATATAAATTTCAGGAACAGGCAAAGCTGAACAGTATATTGTTTATACTAAAGCTATATACGTAGGTGGTAGAAGTGTTGCTTTGATTTTTTTTTAAAGCAAGTGGATGATGAACACACCGGCACAGTGGGGCATGGGGGATGGGAACAGGGAGAGGCACCCTAGGCCTTGCAGGTACTGATAATATTCCACTTCTGATGCTGACTCATAACTATTTGTTTTACTGATTTTCATGATGATACTAATTTTAAAAATGTTTTTTAATGAGTGTACACTTAGTTTTAACTTAATTTCAATTATAATTCCAATAAGTTTATTATTTTAATCATAATAAGTTTATTAACGCCTTCATATGTATGATACTTTACAATAAGATATTGTAAATGGCTTTCTTAGTCAACCTAGTTCAGTGCTGAGGATGAAGCTTTTCCTTATTTCTGCTTCTTGTTGGATTTCTAAAAGGAGGAAGGTGGGAAGCTTGCTTTCAGATGAGACTTACCCTCAGGAAAAAAAGATGACTAGAAGCCACACAGGGCAACGTTACCAGTAGTACATCTATGAACAAAGAAGAGCATTGTCTCCTGCAGCACCATGTGTATACATTATCCTTAGAGGTAGGGGGTCGCACCATCGTGCTTAATATATGTGCGTTGCTACAAAGTTTTTGGGACAGACTACGTGATGGTTCGTTGTTTGTTTCACATTCAAGAAACACAGTCAATGCTTTTTTTCTTAAATCTCAGATTAATATCAGGGTACAAATGTTTAGGTTATATTGTTTTCATTTCTTTTTTTTTTAATTTTTATTAAATCATAATTGTGTACCTTGGTGCAATCATGGGGCACAAGGTGCTGACTTCATATACAATCTGAAACATTTTCATTGAACTATTTAACATAGCCTTCATGGCCTTTTAAATCGCTATATGAAGACATTTATATTCTGCATTTAGTAATTTTCACTTGTACCCTTGTATTGTTTTCATTTCTAAGGTAAAGTTCAAGTTGTATTTGAGCCCTTTGTGCTGAACACCCTCACATTGCGCACATTAGGTGGGATCCTGCCATTGACCCTTTCCTCCTCCCCCTCCCCTTCCCCTCCACCACTAGAATATACTTCTGTTTTTCTTTTGTGTGAGCATATAGTTGTTTGTATATTGGTTTCAAATTAGTGTTGAGGGCATTGGATGCTTTTTCCCCCATTCTCAAGATACTTTACTAAGAAGAATGTGTCTCAGTTTCACCCAGGTAAACATATCTTTTTTTTTTTTTGGCTTTTCCCGTGGCTGAGTAGTACTCCTTGGTACACTATGCCACAGTTTGTTAATCCGTTCATGTGTTGATGGGCACTTGGGTTGCTTCCACATCTTGGCAATTGTAAATTGGGCTGCAATAAACATTCTGGTGCAAATGTCTTTGTGCTAAAATGTTTTTGGTTCTTTCTTATTCACCTATGCTCACTTGCTTGGCTTATCAGTGTTGCTGGGAGGGCTTCATTTGTTTCTGTCTGTGTGGGTTTTATGTTTCTTGATTTTTGTATATCTCAAAGCTTTTGTAATGACAAGGATAGTGAGGCTCGGTGTTTTGAAGTGATTTGTCACTCTTGCTGTCAGAGCAGGAACTAAATTTAAACATGGTCCACAATCCCACTTGTGCCTGAGGCTCCAGGTCTATGGTCAGCTGAAGTTGAAAGATACCATCTTTCAATCATAGAACAAATATTTATTGAGCACCTCCTATGTGCTAAGCCAGGTGCTAAGGATGCAACATTGAACAAAACATACTTTTTCACTGTGGTCATGACATTAAGAGGCAGAATGGGACATAGGCACTACAGAAAGACTTGCACAAGTCATTATTAAATGACAGTTGTGAAGAAGTTGCTGTATAATCATATGTAGGGGAAAACCTAGTCTACAGGGTCACAGAAGGGATTCTTGGGGAAGTGACCAATAATCTGGACCACTCTTGAAAATCAAGACAGCAGAGAAGCAGAGAAAAAAGATATATATGTGTGTGTGTGTGTGTATATATATATATGTATATGTATATATGTGTGTGTTTTATATATACATATCTCACTGTCATATATATCTCACAAATACATATATAGTTGTGTGTGTGTGTGTGTATCAGAGGGCACAGCCTGTAAGAAGAGCTCAGAGACTAGAAAGAAGTGAGGAAGAAATTAGCAGAAGGGTATAGAAAGAAACCCCAAGATTGGAAGCAACACAATTAAAAGCCATGATCACTCTTAAAAGCCATGATCAAGATTTTGATTTTATCCTAAAAGTAAGTGCAAGTGCAAGTTTCTAAGGATTTTGTTTTCTCTTTCTTGTTTGTTTGTTTGTTTTTTCGAGATAAAGTCTCACTCTGTCACCCTTGGTAGCGTGCCGTGGTGTCCTAGCTCACAGCAACCTCAAACTCTTGGGCTTGAGCAATCCTCTTGCCTCAGACTTCTGAGTAGCTGGGACTACAGAGGTGCAAAGGGCTTGAAGAAGGGAAGATTATGTTCATTTCTATTGCTTTGTGTACTCAAGAGCCAAAAGATAATCAAGAATGATTAATATATGCTATTTATCTGTTGTGTTATTATAGATTTGCTTATAAATATATCTATAATAAGACCCTTTAAATGGATGGAAATATGTCATGATCAGTCTATATACTGAAGATTAAAAATAGATCTGGCAAACCTCAAAAGACATCCTTTGCATTCACACTTTCGAAGTTTAAGATGCATCTACTGACTAGGAGATGTCAGAACCTTGGTGCGAGCCCTCTCAGTCATACCTCAGCCCATCCCTGCCAGTGAGATTGCTGCCCTCTTGCAAATAAAAGGGTTTGGACCACAACCCTGAAGACAATGTAAGATCTCCCAGGGGCCACAGAAAAATACCACATATAAAATGGATGGGCCTTTATTTTAAATCCACGTATTATTATAGATCCCCATTCACTGACCATAAAAGACCCATTGCATAGTAATTTTCTATTATCAGAGAATTAACAGATAAAACTTTACGTGATTTCCTGCCATCTATTCCCCTTTCCTCTGACATTTTTCCATTATTTTTCCATACAGTTGGAGACTACTGATTATTTTCCAGAATAATCCTGCCTGGTTAACTACTGGCTGAATTTACACCTGTTTGTGGCATATCTCTGGCATGAGAGTGCTATGTCATATGCTTTGGGTATGAGTAACAGAGATGAATGAATCAGGTTTTCTGCCTTTAACCGGCCTCCAGCTTTACAAAAGGAGATCAGAGGCTCACAGAACACTGTGATGAAGTACGACAGCAATGGTGAACACACTGGATTTTCAGAAGCAAGAAAGAAACCCAGAGCAATTCCAATTGCTTACATCTCTGTCAGTGGGAATTATTTTTTTTTTAGGAGGTCATTTAAAACAAAAAACGGAAAGCCCATGCTTCTGAAAAATCAATCAAATTAGAATTCTAGGCAGTCCCTTCTTATTCCCCCTACACAATTCCCTTCACTGAGTCAATCTTTTTAAACAAATCTCTGAACTAGCAGTGCACCTGTGGGGATCACTCTTGCAGGCCACTGAATGGACACTTGATAGAGGGGACCAACATAGCTATTTTCTAGTTGTTTCCATCTTTGATTTGCTTCACAGTAAATGTGATATGAAGCTGGGTATGTTAAGCTAATTATACCTAAGCTTTATTTTCTGTTGCAAAGTAGAATCATACAGAAGACATTCCCCCACCTCAAAAGAATGGAACGTTTAACCATAATAATCATTTTTATATTAGAGGAAGCTCCTTGCTGTCCTTTATGGAGAGCGATTTATTACGTTGTTTTGCACCCGATTGCCATAAAGTGTCTGACTAGCCAGGGAAACATAGGTGAATTCCGCAGGATTAAATTATTTGATACTCAGAATAAGCCCCCCCAGATGCCATAAAATAACAGCTCCTTAGGGTGGCAGGGGTTGTGGGTTGTGGGAGTGTTGTGGAGGGTTGGTGAGCTTCGTGAAATATCAGTTCATATTCAGTTGTATAAAGTTCTAAATTTCTCAAAAATATGTCTTTCTAAAGAGGCTGAAATGGCTCTTTTCCCTCTTAGTATTGGTCATCTTCCTAGAAATCTACAGCAAGGCAAGCCCTGTACTCAGTCATCAGAGCAGAAATAGAGTATGACCTATAATATACTTGGAATATAAAGATAGACAATCTTCCCCAAGCAATCCCCCAACTTGGGATTCTGAGGGCTTTTCCCCTTTTAGGAAGAGACATTTCACTGCTTACCCCTAATTCATGATGAATTTATGCAGATCCAGGTCCTGGAATGATTGCTCTCAAGTTCCTTATGAGAAAATTCAGCTGTCATTTGCATTTTAGATCCTTGCAATGGATTGGCAGGCATTAGAGTGTTAATCCATCCTCTAGCTATAATTGATAAATATATACATATATCCATCCAATTTGACAGTAGAGCAAGGTGCTGTTATAGAGAAATTGAAGCACCAGGTGTGATTAAATAAGATCACACATTTCATTCCCTCTTTAATTTCACATCACTCTTCAGCAGCAGAATCCACACACATCCAATGTGGACTCAGCCATCACCAGGCATTTTTAGTGTGCCCAGCAGAGAACTGACAAAATGTTTCCAAAGTAAGTCACCCTGCCAGGCTGTTTCGAGTCAAATCTGGTTTTTGTCTCCAAATTATTCAGTATCACTAGACTCGGTTTGCTAATCCATTCATCTCCCTTGAGAGTAAGATTTCTGGTACTTTTACATTACTGATATTCAATTTCAGCTAAAAGTAGTTTCAAAAATAGGACTAGAGTCAAGGATAAAGAAAGAATTAGATTACTAGGGGTCTGAGGATGGAGAAAAGAGGGGATGTTGGTCAGAATGTACAAACTTTTAATCATAAGATAAATACATTCTGGAGACCAAAGATAAAGCATCATGACTCTGTTGTACATGGGTCACTACAAAAGTTTTGAGACAGACTGCTTTGGGTCCATTCTTTCACTTCTGTGCAACACAGTCTTTCTGATTCACCTGTGTAAGTTTCAATTTGCTTGGCTCATTGGTATTTCTGGGAGGGCTTCATTTGTTCAACTGCGTAGATGTTATGTTTCTTGATTTTTGTGTGTCTCAAAATTTTTGTAATAATCCATGTATTGCATACTTGAAATTCATTAATAAAATAGTTCTTAAATGTTCTCAACACACACACACAAAACATAACTATGTTCAGTGACAGATATGCTCATTGTTTTGATTGCAGCAAGCATTTTACAATAAATAAATATATCAAAGTATCAGATTGTACATTTTAAATGGGTAGAATTTTAACTTGTCAGTTATATCTCAACAAAGCTGGGGGAAAAAAGCAATTAGGAAAAGTCTCCAAAGACTTCCTTCTCACCCTCTCCCCTTGTTTCCTCTACTGTCACCCGACTCTGCTTCTAAGACTGGGAGTTGGAAATGGAATTGATATATTTCCTTTGCAAAGCATGTCCCAAGAGCTACATTTGATGCCATTAAAAAATGAAATTGGGGTAAAGAGGCAATTCTCAGCTTAGGGCTCAATGTGCCTGAGGCAGCTTGGACCAACAAGAATGAAACCACATCCCTGTGCTGAGAAGCAAGAAGCGGTCACGTGGCTTGTCCAGCAGAGCGATGAGCACCATTGTCAATGCAGATGTAGTCACTAGAAAGGAGTAGCTATCTCTTCCCAGCTTACACGTGCTTTTCTTTTGCAACCACAGGTCAATCAATCTAACTAATTGACTGCATAGCATGGTGTACGTTAATTCATTCCAAAAATACAGTACAGTTGAATGCCTAGGTGTCAGGTGCTGTCCTAGGCAGTGATGAACACACGCAGTCACATTTCTGATGGAGCTTACCCAGTCCTTATGATCTCACCTTTGCTTACTCTCCCATCTTCCTTTATTCACCACCAATGGCCTCTGTTAACATCTAGGCCAATCCAATGACCCAAGAACACCATGCTCTCTCTCTCTCCTGTTTACTCTGCCAACTGCCTAGGGAATCTCTCTACCATCCTTTTGCCTGCCTGACTTCAAACTAAATGTCAGGGCTCACTTCCTCTAATGGCCTCCCCTGATCTCACCACTACTCTGAGCTGATGGCCACATCTTCTTGTTTTTTATCCCTGCTACAACCTTTTCCAGGGTAGGAATGATAGCTTTGTCATTATACTCCTCATTCTGCTTGAGGCACAGTGGGTATGCTAGATAAATATTTGTTGAGGCTGGGCACGGTGACTCATGCCTGTAATCCCAGCACTCTTCGAGGCTGAGGCAGGAGGATCAGGTGAGGCCAGGTGTTCAAGAACAGCCTGGGCAATTTAGCAAGATCTCATCTCTACAAAAAAGCTTAAAAAGTAGCTAGACATGGTGAATAAATCATTGAATTCATTTATATCCTTGAATAGGGTCTATATGCACCCTGCCCTTATAATCCTGTAACACCTACATGACAGGTCTTAAATAAGAAAGTGGGAAAATCGTGACATTTGTAATTTTGATCACCCTAATTATAATTGGAATTAATACTCCCACATACTTATGAAAATCGCCTTCCCTCCCTAGTATGCTTTTTAATAAAAATGGACCCCCTTGGCAAAATTAAATTGGAACTGTTAGAAATATTAGGTAGTTCTTTATTGAAATCTCTTTTGGAGAAATACCAAGCCTGTACTTTCCTTACTGGGTACAAATTAAAATTTATTTTAAAAATAAAGAAAAGAAACAGGTTTACAACTATGAAAAATAGACATGCATGTAGGTAAAAAATTAGAAGGCAATAGGCAAAAATAAAAGAGCTGTCTTTGGGTGGTAAGATTAAGAGTTAAGAGTACACTTTTCTTCTGTCCAAGTGTTTTTCAGTATTTTATAACTTATTTTTGATGAAAGAAGTATTAAAAAGAAAACAAGACTCTTCTTGAAATAAACACATATCCAACAGGTTTTTGTTTTACTTGTATGAGTCTAAATAAATCAATTAAACATTTCCCCTCTGCCAACAATTATCTTGCCAGTGCTGTATGTTGTATACATTTTTTTTAATCGCAGGCTTTTTTTCTAGCAAGATGTACATGTATTCATTCAACAAATATTAAATATCGATTCCATGTCAGACATTCTACTGGACACTTGCATGCTTTGTATTGATATAATAATAAGATGAAGGCCCAGTGTGGTGTCTCACACCTATAATCTCAGCACTTTTGGAGAAGCTGAGGCAGAAGCTTTGCTTGGAGCCAAGAGTTCAAGACCAACCTAGGCAACATAGGGAGTCCCTGCCTCTACAAAAAATAAAATTAGCTGAGCATGATGACACATCCTAGCTACTCAAGAGGCTGAGGTAAGAGGATTCCTTATACAAAGGAATTTGAGGTTGCAGCAAGCTGGGGTTGTATCACTGCACTCCAGGCTGGGTGACAGAGTGAGACCCAGCCTCTAATAATAATAATAATAATAATAATAATAATTACAAATTTGTATAGCTCTTGTTGTCTCCCAAAGCTGTTTCCTATGCACTAGATCTTCTGTCTCTTACAATTCTATACAGTATAGGATATACACATTAGAGAGACACCAGCCACTATACAAATACCCCCAAAACGTTAGTAGCTTAGCTCTCTTTCCTTAAACAGTCCTCTCAAAAGTCTGCAGGTCGCTGGGGGACTCGGTTGCACAGTCATTGAGGGATCCAGTCTGACAGCAGCTCTGCCACCTTTAATACACAAATACCATTTTTGAGATTGCTTCGGACCTTGCCATTCCGGCCAGAAAGTGGAGGGCTCTGAGGAAGAAAACAGGGCACCTATGCTTGCATCCTGTCGGCAAGACCTGAAGCAGATAAACACACTTGACTTAAGGGAAGTTTCTAATTGTGGTCTTCTCTTGAGAAAGGAAGAACATTAATAGATTTTGGTGAACACTTAGCACACTCTGCCATATTAGCAAATATTTTCAAATTGCCATTTATAAGATGAAAAAAACTGTATTATTTGCATGCAGTTGCTCAGTTAAACATAGTCAGAACTGGAGATTTGGTTCCTGCATGGTAGATCAGTATTTCTTTCATCACATTGATAGCAAAACACTGGCTTGTTGGGAACATTACTCATGGATATTGTATGTACTGCCTACATGCATATAAACTGTTATACCACATCCCAGAAGGTTTTTTTTTTTTTTTTGTAGAGACAGAGTCTCACTTTATCACCCCCGGTAGAGTGCCATGGCGTCACACAGTTCACAGCAACCTCCAACTCCTGGGCTTAGGCGATTCTCTTGCCTCAGCCTCCCAAGTAGCTGGGACTACAGGCGCCCACCACAACGTCCGGCTATTTTTTGTTGCAGTTTGGCCGGGGCTGGGTTTGAACCCGCCACCCTCGGTATATGGGGCCAGCACCCTACTCACGGAGCCACAAGTGCTGCCCATCTTCTATATTTATTAATGAAATTTTTCTATAAAGATTATTCCAAAGCAAATAGACAACCTTCAGAATGGGAAAAGATATTTGCACATTATAAATTGGACAAAGGCTTGGTAACTAGGATCTATAGAGAGCTCAATCAACAAAAAAAGAGCCAACAGTCCCACAGATCACTGGGCAAGAGACATGAATAGAACTTTCTCTGAGGAAGCAAACAAATGGCTAACAAACATGAAAAATGCTCGTCATCCCTAACCATCAGAGAAATGCAAATCAAAACGACCCTGAGATATCACCTAATCCCAGTGAGAATGGCCCACATCACAAAGTCTCAAAGTTGCAAGTGCTGGTGTGGATGTGGAGAGAAGGGAACACTTTTACACTGCATCCTAATATAACACTTTTGGAAGGAAGTATGGAAAATCCTCAAAGAACTCAAATTAGACCTCACATTTGATCCTGCAATCCCATTACTAGGCACTTACCCAGAAGAAAAAATTCCTTTTATCATAAGGACATTTGCACTAGACTGTTTATCACAGCTCAATTTATAATCAGCAAAATCAGGAAACAGCCTAAATGCCCACCAACCCAGGAATAGATTAACAAGCTGTGGTATATGTGTACCATGGAATTCAACCACTAAAAAAGATGGAGACTTTACATCTTTTGTATTAACCTGGATGGAGTTGGAACATATTCTTAGTAAAGCATCACAAGAATGGAGAAGCAAGAAGCTAATGTTCTCAATTCTAATATGAAGGCAGTCGATGAGCTAATACAAGAAGGAGATGGGGGAATGAGCCAGAGGGGAAAGAGAAGGAGGGAGGGAAATAGAGGGGTCACAGTATATGACATACTCCTTGGGGGCGGGACACAATTATAAGAGAAACTTTATCTAATAAATGCAATCAGTGTAACCTAATTCTTTGTACCCTCAATGAATCCTAAGCAATGATTGTTTTTGTTTTTTTTTGAGACAGAGCCTCAAGCTGTCACCCTGGATAGAGTGCCATGGCAGCACAGCTCATAGCAACCTCCAACTCCTGGGCTCAAGCGATTCTCCT
Source organism: Perodicticus potto (assembly GCA_963574655.1). NCBI lineage: Eukaryota > Metazoa > Chordata > Mammalia > Primates > Lorisidae > Perodicticus > Perodicticus potto. The sequence continues at coordinate 14,968 of CAUYRH010007406.1, forward strand.
GCCTCCATCCCCCAAGTAGCTGGGACTATAGGCACCCACCACAACGCCGGACTATTTTTTGGTTGCAGCCATCATTGTTGTTTGGCAGGCCCAGGCTGGATACAAACCTGCCAGCTCAATGTGGCTGGCGCCTTAGCTGAGCCACAGGCGCTGAGCCCCAAGCAATGATTTTTTTAAAAATTAAAAAAAAAAATAAAGATACAAGTTATCCCCCATTCTTCCCTAAACCCAACATGCACTACTGGAACAGGCATGGGATGATAGATGCTTCATTTTAAAGGGGGGAAAGAATCAGAGGCACAGAGATGTCAGTGGTTCATATGAATTCTAAATCCAGCTTGGAAAATGTTAGACCCTGCTTGAAAGTTCTCAATGCCTAGGATTAATTCTCCCTGGTTCTTTTTTTTTTTGCAGTTTTTGGCCAGGGCTGGGTTTGAACCCGCCACCTCTGGCTATGGGGCCGGCGCCCTACTCCTTTGAGCCACAGGCACCTCCCTCTCCCTGGTTCTTAGCTCTACCCTCTAGGCTGTAGATTCTGCCTCTGAGTTATCATTCCTTTTTTGTGAAAGGTACCATGGGTTAGCAGCTTGTAGTTTTATCAGTCTGTTTCTTGCTGATAAAATTTTGGGAGTCAAATTGCTTTTTTATTCATTCTGTACTACTTCCATCTCTTTTGGTTCAGCATGGTAGTATTGCTCCTAATATGATTTTCTTAAAAAGTTTTGTAAGTTTGGCTGGGCACAGTGGCTCACGCCTGTAATCCTAGCACCAAGGTGGGTGGACTACCTGAGCTCACAGGTTCAAAACCAGCCTGAGCCAGACAGAGTGAGACCTCGTCTCTAAAAATAGCCAGGCGTGGTGATGGGTGCCTGTAGTCCCAGCTACTTGGGAGGCTGAGGCAAAAGAATTGCTTGAGCCCAAGAGTTTGAGGTTGCTGTGAGCTATGACACCACAGTACTCTATGGAGGTACTCAGAGTGAGACTCTGTCTCAAAAGAAAAAAAGTTTTGTAAGTTTTTCATGAAATTCTTTGGGGTTCATTTCATTGGATAATCATACCCACAAATCTCTTTGAGATAAACCGTTTTTTACTTTGGGCTCCTTCTGAGATAGCTGAGGGACAATGATGTTAACTTCCCAGAGTCTCTATTGTTCATCAATAGACATTTTCCTTGAGGAAGCCCAGACAGTGGGCTTTCTAGACAAATACTTTAAAATAGTTCTTTAAAGGGCTAAAAGAATCCATATCTAAAGTACTAATAGAAAGTATGAGAACAATGTCTCACCAAATAAAAGATATCAATAAAGAGAAATTATAAACTGAACTGGATAGATATTCTAGAGTTCAAAAGTACAGTAATGGAAATGAAAAATTCATTCAGGCTTGGTGCCTGTGGCTCAACGGGCTAAGGCACCAGCCACATACACCTGAGCTGGCGGGTTGGAATCCAGCCTGGGGCCCGCCAAACAACAATGACGGCTGCAACCAAAAAATGGCCAGGCGTTGTGGCGGGCACCTGTAGTCCCAGCTACTTGGGAGCCGGAGGCAAGAGACTCATTTGAGCCCAGGAGTTGGAGGTTGCTGTGAGCTGTGATGCCACAGCACTCTATCCAGGGTGACAGCTTGAGGCTCTGTCTCAAAAAAAAAAAAAAGAAAAGAAAAGAAAAATTCATTCAATGAGATGCAATAAGAGATTTGAGCAGGAAGAATAAAGAAACTAACAAATTTGAAGATACTCAATGACTTTATTCAGTCTGAGGAACAGAAGAAAAAAATTGAGAAAAATAAATAGAGCTAAGAGACTTATGAGACACCATCAGATGTACACATGATAGGAATCTCAGAAAGAGAGGGGAGATAGAAAGGGACAGAAGAATATTGGAAGAACTAATGGCTAAGCCCTCAAATTTGATGAAAAACCTCTATCTGCACAGCCAGGAAGTTCAATGAACTCCAATTAAGATAAAACCAAAGGGATTCACACCTAAATATACAAACTATTGAAAGCAAAAGACAGACAGAATCTTTAAAGAACAAGACAAAAGCACCTCATCACATACCAGGGATCCTCAGTAAGATTAACAGCTGACTTCTTATCAGAAACCCTGGAGTCCAGAAGAGAGTGGGATGATTTTATTCACATTGCTGAAAGGGAAAATTCAACTAAAACTTTCATAGGAGGAAAAACACTCTCCTTCAAAATTGGAGGAGAAATGAAGACATTTCTCATAAACCAAAACTGTGAGAATTTGTTGCTAGGAGACCTGCCTATAATCAAATACTAAGAGAAGTGCTGGCTGAAAGGAAGATGTACTGTATGTAGATGGTAACTCAAATCCATATTGGAAAAAAAAAAAAACTTGTAAAGTTAACTACATAGGTTGACTTAGCACTGACTCAAGATGGTCTCCATAAAAAGGAAGCCATCCAATAATCATTTGCATGAGTACAGGAAGGACAAAGCCAATACTTTTTTCTTCTCTCCACTTTCCAGGAATCCTGTACCCTTCCCTCATTTGTTATAAATTGTTTTGGAGTAAATTAATGAAATGAGATCTTTTCACCATTTTAATTCTACTTTTTAGTGGACTTTAGGCTCAGCACTCATAGCTCAGTGGTTAGGGCGCCAGCCACATACACCAGGGCTGGAGGGTTTGAACCCAGCCTGGGCCTGTGAAACAACAATGACAACAACAACAAAAAATAGCCGAGTGTTGAGGTGGATGTTTGTAGTCCCAGCTACTTGGGAGACTGAGGCAAGAGATCGCTTAAGCCCAAGAGTTTGAGGTTGCTGTGAGCTGTGATGCTGCAGCACTCTACCGAGGGTGGCATAGTAAGACTCTGTCTCAAAAAAAAAAAAAAAAATGGACTTCATATTATGAGTCAACAGGGAATACAAATTAAAACCATAGGCTCAGCACCCATAGCCCATTGGTTAGGGTGCCAGCCATATTTACCAGGGCTAGTGGGTGCATGTGGCCAGCCCAGGCCTGTTAAACAACAATGACAATAACAAGAAATAGCCAGGCATTGTGGGGTGCACCTATAGTCCTAGCTACTTGGGAGGCTTAGGGAAGAGAATCGCTTAAGCCCAAGAGTTTGAGCTTGCTATGAGCTGTGATGCCACAGCACTTTACCGAGGGTGACATAGTAAGATTCTCTCTCAATAACAAACAGTACCAACAAAAAAAACCAAATTCAAACCACAATGAGGGCGGCACCTGTGACTCAGTGAGTAAGTAGGTCACCGGGCCCATATAACAAAGGTAGCAGGTTTGAGCCTGGCCCTGACCAAACTGCAACAAAAAAATAGCCAAGCATTGTGACGGGCATCTGTAGTCCCAGCTACTTGGGAGGCTGAGGCAGGAGAATCGCCTGAGCCCAGGAGCTGGAGGTTGCTGTGAGCTGTGACTCCACAGCACTCTACCGTGACAAAGTGAGACTCTGTCTCTTAAAAAAAAAAAAAAACACAATGAGACACCTACACATATTCACCAGAGTGGTTAATATTATAAGCAGTCCCCGGGTTACGAATGAGATAGGTTCTGTAGATTTTTTATTAAGTTGAATTTGTATATAAGTTGGAACAGGTACATTTGCCTATTACCTGTTATAGCCTCTGTTTATAAGTGTGAGTCGTGTCAGTTGGATGTTTTGTAACTCAGGGACTTACTGTAATAATAGCCTTCATTCATAAGTGCAGGTTTTACATAAGTTGGATGTTTATAACTCAGAGACTGCCTGTAAAAGAATGTGCTCTGTAGAGTATTGGCAAGGATATTAAGGAAATGGAACTCTTCTTTTTTTTTTTTTGTGGCCAAAAATACATATTGTTATTAATCACCTAAAAGGAAACATAATTGAAAATGAAATAACATATTGCATCCACCGCTGAATAACAAGAAACACTCAAAATTTCCTGACAAGAGGAAGGGTCTTATTTTCAAATGAAAATTCTGGGTGACCCCAGTCATTGCACAGGGCAGCAGAACAAGTTCCCATCCACCATTGGAACTCTTAATGTTACTGAGAATATAAACAAGTATAATCATTTGCAGCAACTACATGTTATAACTCTTTAGCAAAACACTCCTTATGACCCACCAAATCTACTCCAACATATATCCCAACATTAAGAAGTTATACATTTAAAAGAATTAAAAAAAAAAATACACCAAAAGACTAATATTTGAGACTATCTATAGTGACAGTGTTCAGAGTGATAGCTGAAAGTTGTAAATGGATCCAAGTGCCTATCAATGGAAATGCATAAAATAAAATATGGTATATTCATGTGATGAGTTACTACTCAGCAATAAAAAGAAACAAACCACTGGTAACATGCAAGATGGTTGAATCTCAGAAATATACTTTGTGTAAAAAGCCAGATGCAAGGGCAACACTTGTAGCTCAATGGGTAGGGTGCTGGCCACATACACCAGGGCCAGCTAAGCAACAATGACAACTGCAACAAAAAAATAGCCAGTTGCTTGGGAAGCTGAGGCAAGAGAATCACTTCGGCCCAGGGGTTTGAGGTTGCTGTGAGCTGTGAGCTGTCTCCACAGCACTCTACCTAGGGCGACAGCTTAAGATTCTGTCTCAAAAAAAAAAAAAAAAGCCAGATGCAAACAAGGATGTATTATAGGTTTCTACTTATTTGAATTTCAAAGTACAGATAAAACCAATCTCTTGTGAATAAAGGTTGTGATTGGGAGGTGACACAAAGGAGAATTTTGGGGTACTGGAAATGTTCTCTGGCGTCATCTGAGTGGTGATTACATGGGTATATACTTAAAATTTTGAGTTATACATTTTAGAAAATGTTATGTGTACTCCATATTATGAAAGATAACTTGATTGCTCTGCCAATTTTGATCAAATCAGGGTATATGACATTATAAAATTCAATCATCATGGAAGGAAATTCAACTACATTTTCACTATTTATAACTGCTAAAAGTCTTAATTAAGATATAAACATGTTAAACAATTCCCCTTTGAGATGAAAACATAAAACTAAGGTCTAATGATGAATCTGTTCATTACCCTATTACATTTTAGCTAGTATTTAAATATTTGGCCACATAATGTTATTCTTGAAGTCCAGAAGGAGCGTAGGATAGTTGTTAGCAATATTTAATCAAATTGTTTTTGTAATTTCATCCTGATGGACAGAGCAGGATGGGGTTAGTAAGGGAACTTAGGAGAAATAAAATGCCAGTGTTTTTGCAACCACTAGTAGGCCATAAAATAGAAATCGGATTTGTTTTTGCAAAGAATGCAGGGCTGGCCAAACACCAAGATGTTGCTGCACAGAGAAAATAAAACAACCAGAGACAAAACCACAGCAGAGCTTTTATCCCAAAACTGAAGAATGAGGACTGAGACATGACCAGGACATAGGGGAGACGAAGGGTAAACAAAGGAGCCTGGAAATGCTAGCTTTATCTGAAGAATCAGAAACAGATTTCTCCAGTTTATTCATTTACTCTATAAGTGTTTGTTTTTGTTTTTGTTTTTGTTTTTTTGCAGTTTTTGGCCAGGGCTGGGTTTGAACCCTCCACCTCTGGCATATGGGGCTGGCGCCCTACTCCTTTGAGCCACAGGTGCCGCCCTCTATAAGTGTTTGTTGAGCTCATAGTATTGCTAAAAACCAATCTAGGCACTTACAACACAGCAGGAAACAGCAAAAATTCCTGCCCCTATGAAAAATTTACTGAGGGTGTGTAGCAGAAACACATCGTACATACACATATTATACATATAGCAATGAGCTTAGAATAGGTAAGCTACTTTTAAAACTAAGTGATAGTTTAGCCTTCAGCTATATGTGCCTCTGGAATCTCCAGTTTAATGCTGCTATTGATACCCCTATTACATATTTTAATGAGACATTCCTTGGTACTTTAATAATAAAATCTCCTTACCTGTGAATCAAGGTTGATTTATCTTGATCAGTGGCAAAGGATAGAATAAGAAATACATCCAAATTTTAAGAGATGTTAGGATAGTGGAATGATATCTCAGACAAAGGAGTCAGGATCTTGGGCCATAAAGTCCATACAGATAAAAGCTGAAAATAAGAAAATCAAAAAAGAGAGAAGGATAAATAAAAACTAAAACTGGTTCTTTGAAATGATTAGTAAAGAGGTAAACCCATTGCAATATTGATGAAGATAAAAAAGAACAAATATATATCATAAAGGATGAGAGAGGAGATATAAAAGAAATGTAAAAGAATTGCAAGAAGAGTATTATGAAGATACTACAGGAAAGTACATTTGTAATGGATTTGACAGTCTAGAGCAGTGGTTCTCAACCTGTGGGTTGTGACCCACAAGAACTGTATTAAAGGGTCGTGGCATTAGGAAGGTTGAGAACTACTAGTCTAGAGACAATAGCTGATTTTTCAAGATAGATGGAAAACTTCAGTAGGTTGATTAGCACCAAAGACATTAAAAGGTAAGAAAAACCATTTAAAACTGAATACATGATTCACAATTGAATTATTTCTATTAGAGAACAGATGAGTCCAAAGCTACTTAAACTGTTTTAGATCATAGAAAAAGAAAACTCCCTATTCATTTCATGAAACCATGATTTAATGATAGAACTCAATAATTAAGTAAATGAGGTGAAGGCTATATTAACTAGTTTCATGTAAGCATTCCTCATTGTATATAAAATCAGCACATTGTACCCCATAAAGGCATCAATGTATCCATGAAAAAAAAAAAAGAAATTACATAAAAGAAAATTTCAGATCAATTTTCTTAGGCATATAGTTTTAAAATTATAAAATACTAGCAAATCGAATTCAGCAGTGTACCAAAGATGGATAAGCTATTATGACCAAATACTTTTTATTTCAACAATGAAAAAATGGTTCACTGTTAGAAAAATCTCTCAATCAACATAATTTTCTACATTTGTAAATTAGAGAAAAACTTACTATAAGGTCATTCACTGCCGAAAAGTCTCTTGGTAAAATTCAGTTGTCGTTCATAATAAAGTCTTAAGGAATTTTAAAATCTATTTAAATATGTTAAGTACTATTTATTTGTTCACTCAGCATGTTTTACTGAGTACCTATTATAAGCCTAATGTTCTAGATGCTGGGTTACAACAGTTAAGAAAACCGAAAAAACTTTGGGAGCCATCCCATGGTGGGGGAAAGACAAGTTAAATGTCTAGTATGTCAGATAGTAATAAGTGCTTTGAAAATAAGAAATAAAGCAGGGAATAGGGGCAAGGATTTGCGAATAGCTAGGATATAGGATTTGTCAGGGAGTCATTGGTAAGGTGCTATTTGAGGAGAAAACAGTAGGAGAGGGTGGCACCTGTGGCTCAAAGGAGTGGGGCACTGGCCCCATATGCCGTAGGTGACAGGTTCAAACCCAGCCCTGGCCAAAAACTGCAAAAAAAACATTAGGAGAGCAAGTGAATAAAAAAGACAAAAATTTCTTTCCTCATGGATCCTATAATCTTGTGTGGGGAGAGACAAAAAATATTACAGATCCAATGTCTTAGAGCTTTTTTCCATTTGGATTATGTACTCTTCCACTTATTCCTCCTTGCATGTCTATTCCAACCCTGATGATTTAATCAGGAGAATTTGGTTTCCTGTAGTAGTTGCTGTGTATCATAATTCAGACCTGTGGTTTGGCAGTCAGTCTGGCTGTAGTGTTTAACAGGGACTCGCAGATGAGCCATGCTTAAAATGAGTGTTTTGCAGGATTATATTCTCTCAGTCATTCAAGACTTTGGCATTGACCCCATTCCTTGAGGAGGAGGAGCTGTCACTATGAATGCTACAGAGGAAAAGGAGCCTGGTTACTGGGGAAGAACTTGCTGAGTCACAGATATCTTGCCTTGCTCTGCATGAGCTGTGGATATTGAAATATGCCAGTCTCTTAGGTAATGTGTTTTGAGGTTCCAGTGAACTGGGTACTAGAATGGTACCTAGTTCATATCCTAGTATACTTTAGGCCTAACTGTTAATTTTTAAAGGAACTGAATGAGTAAAAGAGATTGTATGAGCTCCAACCAGACTACAGTTACTGTCTAGAAAAAAAGGATCAGGTCTATACCAGGACCATTTCCCTCTAATTTAAACTATCTTTTTGAACAAAGGTTGGTAACCTTTTTTTGTAAAGGGCGAAATAGTTTTAGCTTTCCTGCAGCATTGAACTCTGCTGTTGTAGAACAAAAGCAGCCACATACAGTGCAGAAAACAAATGTCCATGGCTATGTTCTTATAAAACTTCATTTATAAAACAGTCAATAAGCTAGATTTGGACAATAGTTTGTCAATCCCTGTTCTTGAAAATGTTTTTGAAACTATGTCTCTACCTGTTAGTGATCATTATCCCTAATTTCGGAGGATCAGAGTTTTCTTAGTCTACAAAGCTAGACTTTGCTCTGTCTTAGAAAAAGGTAACCTAAAATGGGAAGAGAGGAAAGGTGTATTGACAAACCCAGAGTGCTGTCAAGGAATGTCTTTCTTGAATGGAGTATAAGTGTTACTGAACCTGCAAAGGGGGTTTCCCTAGTCTGGCTTGGTGACTGCGCAGAAAGCCAATTACTGAGACAAGGATTGTCAAGGAAGAAAGGAAATTTATTGCAGAGGACGTCAACTGGAAGGTAGGAGGATTGGCTCAAATCTACCTTCCTGACTGATGAGATCAGGGGTTTTTCCAGAGGTAAAATGAATATATGAAATGAATGAGCATCATTACATGTTGGGGCAGAGTCCAAGGAACACAAGCACAATAAGAAATCTTATTGGCACATACATTGCATAGCTTAAAAAAATGGCAGATAAGTCCCTCCTAGAGCAAAGATTTTAATAGTACAATGAGCTGGAGGTTAAGATCGGTTACCCTTTGGTCTATGTGCAGGCAGGATGTGGGGAATTAGGTCCTTGGAGAAGATCTGTGGTGGAGTGCTATTCATCTTGTCTTCTCTGAACAAACAAGTGGCATAAGGCCTTGTCATTATTTCATGGCCATAAGGAAGTTCCACCATTTCTGAAAAACAACTCAAAAACAGTGAAACAGAAATTTACAAAGTTCTGGTCAGCAAGTCTTGACTGGCCAGGAACTTCAAACACAAGAAAACTGCAAAAAAGGGTTTTTTTCCCTTTTAATTTTTTCATGGAGCCAGTTACATAAGTGCAACACAAAGTAAACACTATTGGTTCTTTCCCCCCTTCCCCACCCTAGTTGCTGTGCTGACTTGCCATTTTCTAAACATTCCAGGTTCTCTCATGAATGTGAATGTTGACGTGGTCTGTCTGAGGAAGACATCACCTGAGACCACACACACCCCCTACATTTCCTTAAGATACAATGTTTTACCTCTATTTTTTTTGATCTAGTTGAAGGCTTAATCATTTCTTAACTCTTCCAAAATATAGCCAAGTAGGTTTACTGTTTTTCTTAACCCAGCTGCTCTATCCTTCGATCTACTCTTCTTAGAGTTATCAGCTTTGAATATTAATTATAATTTTTTCATATCAGTTCTATTATTAAAACTTTTCATTGTTCCTCATTATTTTCAAGTTAAAGCCAAATTCCCAGTCATGATAGATAAAACTGTATGTGTGACCCCAAGGCTTAAGAAAAAAACGTGTTGCAGAAGTCAGAATTTTTTGAATTTTAGAAAGGTAATATGGTGTATATAACACATGTAATGCCCTCTGTTCTGGATCACCACTCTGTAAGCGAATACATTGATATTTCTATATGAAAGAGTATAATTATTTATGTTGAATGGAATAAAGATTATAAATAGATTCCTTTCAGTTCATGTCAGATTTTGCTACCAAATGAGTTAAAGGAAAGTGTTTATTTTGGAGCTTTTTGGATTTCAGAATTTGGAATAACAGGCTGTGGTCCTATAGATATTCAGTGGACTGCTGGAGCTGGCTTACTCCAGCTCAGAGAACCTGCTTTGCTCTTCTTTTCCCAATTCTGCAGTCAGTGAGGTCGTGTTGATAGCTTAAAATTAGACGTGATAGGAATATTTACACCATGGACATCAGTAAATGCTACAGATCATGCCTTTGGAGAGGAGGTCATTAAACATCGCCAGCACAGCACTATATATACCTATTTTTTTGTGGTGCATTTGTTTTTATTGGTAAACCACCAGCTTGTTTACTCTATGCAGTGTAGAGCAGGAAGCCAAAGTTTTCACAGAAGCATAGAATGTAAAAATTAAGGTAGTCAATAAAATAGCAGTAAGTGATACTGGGAAAATCTGGATCTTTTTCAGACAACTAAACATAGGTTCAAATCCTGACTCCATCACTTCTAGATTGTGTGACCGTGGACAAATCTCTTACCTGTGTTGGCCAGGCACAGTGGCTCACACCTGTAATCCTAGTATTCTGGGAGGCCAAGGCAGGAGAATTGATTGAGCTTAGAAGTTTAAGACCAGCCTGAGCAAGAGTGAGACACCATCTCTACTAAAAGTAGAAAAATGAGCCATGCCTGGTGGTGGGCATCTATAGTCTCAGCTACGTGGGAGGCTCAGGCAGGAGGATCGCTTGAACCCAGGAGTTTGAGGTTGCTGTCACTTAGCTGACACCTGGGCAGTCTAGCCTGGCCAACAAAAAAGAGAGAGAGAAAGAAAAACGGAAGTATCTTTCTCTGAAGGTTGTTTTAAGGATGAAAAGTATATGCAAAATACCTGACATGGAATGAACAGAAAATGTTATTCTTTGTTTACTACAGGCCTTTTTTTCCTGGAGGTTTTATTTCTGAAAACATGAGTCCCATTCTCTGAAATTCCTAGTGCACCCCCAATAAATATCATGCTGCTCAGCACTTGGATGTTCTTATATCAGCTTACATGTCAATTAGATGTGATGTCTGTGTAGATAGGATACTTGACTTCTCTTTAGCTGTTTGCATAAGCTAATATTATATGGTTTTTCGCTGTGGAAAGCTTTTAGTGATTCACTTTGTAAACATTTATTGAGCACCTAGTATATGTTAATGTGCTAGGTGATAATGAGATTAATAAAACATGGATGCTCCTTATACTCTTGTGTATGAACAGAAGTTCTCTGAAAAGGCATTTAGAGGAAAGAGAGTTTATTCTAGTGAATAATTTGCAAACTGGCAAAGATGCATTCCCAAGAACATAGGAAGGGTTTAGCTTTTATAGAGAAAGTTCCTGCTAGGGTTCCTCATCAGGTTCCTTTATGCAAATGAAGGATTCAAACTTGGTTAGGTCTGATTAGTTGGTGCAGCTGAATTCTGATTGGTTGATGCAGGCCATGGCTTATTCGTTTTTTCAAGTGATGTAAATAATAACAGCTATGGCAGTCCCAAAGTCCCAAAGTTAAGCAGACTATAGGTTTTTTCAGAACTCAGAGCACTGTGTGTGAACTCTAATCAGCAAATGGCCATTTGGCTCTATTTTAAATGTAAGCCAAATTAGCCTCATCTAATTCATCTTGAGGGATTGGCTCTTTCCGGTTCACACATAGAATGATTGATAGTTGCACAAGGAATCCAGCTATTTAAATGCAGGGAAATTAGGAAGCTTTTGTGGAAATAGGAGTGAGAATTGATGGTAATGTGAACTAAGGTAGTGGCAGTAGGAATGGAAGAGAAATTGTCCTACTGAAAGATAAAGCCTGTAGAACTGGATAACTGGGAAGCAATTTTTTTTTCCTCCCTGTCCCATCCAATTTCCCTAGCTTTGCCTCATGAATAGGAGGTGGTACCATTTATCAAGACAGGGTATACATGAAGAGGAGTAGATTTTAAGCAGAAGATGATGGGTGCAGTTTGGGGCCATCTTAATATTGAGATGCACGTAGGACTTATGAGTATTGCATGCATAATTTATCATACACCCCTGAACACTTATAGTGAATGGGAGGTGCTTTTTTAGGTTTTTAAGTATGAAATGTCCAATTTCCTTAAGTAATAAGTTTGACAGTTGCTCTCTCACAGTGCACTTGGATGCTTTCCAAGTTTTACTTTTATTGTAAAGGTACATCCTCATTCTGTCAATTGCACATTTTAGCTTGTGATTATCTTTAACATTTTTTTTTTTTTGCAGTTTTTGGCCTGGGGCCGGGTTTGAATCCACCACCTCTGACATATGGGGCCAGAGCCCTACTCAGTTGAGCCACAGGCGCTGCCCAATCTTTAACATTTTTTTAAGAGCAATTTTTGTGAAACCATGGATAAGTAAAAATTTCATGTTATTGTTGAATATGAGTTCCGTCATGGAACCAATGTAGTGCACACAACTTGAAATACCAACAAAGGATATGACTAATGAACAAACACACAGTACATTGATGGTCTGAGAAGTTCCATTCTAGTGATTTTAATCTTGAAAATGAGCTACCAGGGTGACCTGTGACCCAGGTGGATAACTGATGAGCTAAAAGCTATAGTGGAAGCAAATCCGTTTCAGCCTATGCATGAATTAGCAGCAAGGTTTGACATTACTGGTCCATCAATATTGAACCATTTGAAACAAATCGGCAAAATAAGGAAGCTGGATGGATGGATTTGGCATAAATTCAACGAGTGTCAGAAGAGACATCTCAAAGCTTTTCTTTCTACAGAGGCAAACCATTTCTACAGCATATTGTTATGTGTGGTGAAAAATGGATTCTTTTTGACAATCACAAGTGTTTAGGACAATGGTTGGATAAAAATGAAGTGCCAAAACACGGTCCAAAACCAAATGTTCATCAGAAAACACTAATTGTGTCTGTTTGGTCCAATGCTGGTATTGTCCACCACAGCTTCATGAAACCTAGTCAATTGATTACAGCAGAAGTCTACTTCAGTCAGTTGGACACAATGATGAGGATTAAGCAACCGAGACTGGTCAATATAGACAGCCCAGTCTTCTTGCAAGATAACTCCTGACCACATCACACAAACAATGCTGTTCAAACTACAGAAGCTAGACTTGTCATCCACCATATTCACCAGACCTTGCACCAACTATTACTTCTTGCAGGCTTTGAACCACTTCTTGCAAGGAAAAGTATTCATTTCTCAACAAGTTGTGGAAAATACCTTTTGCGATTTCATTACCACTCGCCTCCAGGCTTCTTTGCTGCTGCCATAAACCAGCTACCGTTAAGATGGCAAAACTATCTTGATAGTTTACTTCTGGGCTCATACTTTGATCAATTGTACCGTTTGTTTGAGATATAAACTTTGATTCCAAATTAGACATTTCATATTTGATGACCTAATAACAATTACTCTGAGGCAGTAGGTATAAACTGGACCTGTCTTCCACAGGTTAAAAATGTCAATCAAAGATCATTAGGGATGAAGCTATAGAGGCAGAATGTATAGAGTGAAGGGAGCTGTGGATTATGTGGAGTCCTGGAGAAATATTTAAGAGGGAAAAAAGAATGTGGCTGTTAAAGCAGGAAGACCTGGAGCAGGTAGCTTCACAGAATCCCAGGGAAGAGTCATCTTATTTTCACTTGTCTATTATTTGAGGAGCAGAGCCTCTTCAAGAGACTCATCAGATAATGATTTCTGCAGTGAAAGGTCATATACTTAAAGAGAAAGAACTTTTTTTTTTTTATGTACTGTGTTTGAATGACTTCTTATGTATCAGGATATTAAACTCTCCTTAAGCATTTCTGTTATATGGTCATTTGGCCAAAATCTAATTCAGATCCAATTTAAATCCAAATGTCATTTCATGTTATATTTTATCCAAAGATGTTCTTAGTTAAATATACTAACTGTAGTCCTTATAGGCTTACAGTAAATTTCTAGGTCAAGAGGTAGAACACATTTCTTCTGTAATATTAACTGCTGTAATATGAAAAATCATAAACAACAGTTATTTTTCTTCGGTAGAAAATAGAGGTTTTGGGCTCGGTACCTGTGGCTCAACGGGTAAGGCACCAGTCACGTACACCTGAGCTGGCGGGTTCAAATCCAGCCCGAGCCTACCAAACAACGACAGCTGCAACCAAAAAATGGCCAGGCGTTGTGGCGGGTGCCTGTAGTTCCAGCTGCTTGGGACGCGGAGGCAGGAGACTCGCTTGAGCCCAGGAATTGGAGGTTGCTGTGAGCTGTGATGCCACAGCACTCTGTCCAGGGTGACAGCTTGAGGCTCTGTCTCAAAAAAAAAAAAAAAAAGAAAATAGAGGTTTTGTAGGAGGTCAACAGAAAAATAGAACAAGTAGGGCAGCGCCTGTGGCTCAGTGAGTAAGGCGCTGGCCCCATATACCAAGGAAGGAGGGTTTGAACCTGGCCGCAGCCAAACTGCAATAAAAAAAAAAAAAAAAAAAAAAACAGCTGGGCATTGTGGCGGGCACCTATAGTCCCAGCTACTCAGGAGGCTGAGGCAAGAGAATCACCTAAGCCCAAGAGTTGGAGGTTGCTGTGAGCTGTGATGCTACGGCACTCTACTGAGGGCAACAAAGTGAGACTCTGTCTCTACAAAAAAAAGAAAAATAGAACAAGTGAGTATTTTGCATTCTTAGTGGTTTGTGTTTAGCTATTTTCCCCACAACATTTTATTATGAAAAAGTTCAAACATACAGAAGAATTGAAAGAATTATACCCACCAGATAGATTCTGCAATTAACATTTGCTGTATTTGTTCTATCACATATGTGTTCCTTTATCCCTGTAGTCATCCATAAGTCCATCTGTTTTTAATGAATTTCAAGAAATTAGCAATTTTTCTAAGCAGTCTTACCTTTGTCAAGTTTTTTGTCAAGTTTTGACAAGTTTGTCAAGTTTTTTTTTTCTGGATGTTGTACTTAAAGCGTCAACACAATTTGTGCAGATGTTTCAGCTGACCCTTCTTGCTTTCTAAAAATCTGAGTTTGCCAGTAATCACCGTCAAACTTAAATTATTTTTGAAAAATCTAGTAAATAGTATCAAATCTGCCCTCTTTCTCACTTTATAAATCAGATGATTAAAATTTATAAGCTATCAAAAATAATTTGTAGTGGTTTCTTAATACTATTTTCAAAATTTTAAATATTCATTCATATTATGTTGTTTTCAGAGTGGAGAGATCTACAGACCAAGTCATCAAGCCAGTCAATGTGGGAGCTCTATCAAAATGGGTTGGGAAGATACCTCCAGACGTTTTACAAGACATGGCAGTGATTGCACCTATGCTTGCCAAGCTTGGATATGACCCATATGCCAACCCACCCAACTATGGAAAACCTGATCCCAAAATCCTTGAAAACACAAGAAGGGTAAGTGGGATTTTTAAAGTGACTAAGAAAACTAGATATAGAATTTGGAACATGAGTAGTTTTTTTTCTTTTTAGAGACAGAGTCTCACTTTATCACCCTTGGCAGAGTGCTGTGGCATCATAGCTCACAGCAACCTCCAACTCCTGGGCATAGGTGATTCTCTTGCCTCTTGCCACTACAGGTGCCCACCAAAATGCCTGGCTGTTTTGGTAGAATTCTGACGTGAAGCCATCTGGTCCTGGGCTGTTCTTTTTAGGGAGATTTTGTATAGTTGATGCTATTTCAGAACGTGATATCGGCTTGTTTAACATTTCTACTTCATTCTGGGTAAGTTTAGGAAGATGGCATCCTTCCAAGTATTGGTCAGTTTCCTTCAGATTTTCATATTTCTGAGAGTAAAGTTTCTTGTACTATTCGTTAAGGAGTTTTTGAATTTCTGAGGGGTCTGTTGTTATTTCGTCTTTACCATTTCTGATTGATGAAATTAGAGATTTTACTCTTTTTTTCCTGATTAGGTTAGCCAAAGGTTTATCTATTTTATTGACCTTTTCAAAGAACCAACTTTTTGATTTATTTATCTGTTGTATAATTCTTTTGTTTTCAATTTCATTTAATTCTCTCCTCCTTTAATTTAAAGGTCTCCAACCTTTTCAGTTACTGATGCCATAGAATTACATATTACTGTCTGCCCCCAAACATAAGGTAATATTAATTTTAATTCATTAGTTTCATAAATTATATGGGAAACAAAACAGAGAATTACTAATCAAAGTTACAATAATGCTAGCATTTCGACTAAGAATAGTTTACAAAAAATGTATTAGTTTCTTAAATCACATAGAAAACAAAAAAGGGAGTTATACACCATCATTATAATAATACTAGCTTTTATAATTGCCCATGCATTTACTTTTACCATGATCTTTATTTTTTCACATAACTTTGAGTTACTGTCTAAAATACTTTCATTTCAACATGCAGGACTCCCTTTAACATTTCTTATAGGGCAGGTCTAGTGGTAATGAACACTCACAGCTTTTGTTTATCTGGGAATATATTAATTTCTCCCTTATGCTTAAAGTCTATTTTTGATGGATGGATATGGGCTTCTTGGTTGGTAGTTTTTTTCCTTTTAGCACATTGAATATATTGCCCTCCTGCCTCTGGCCTTCAAAGTTTCTGAGAATCTCTTGTATGCGATGACTCATGTGAAAATGTCAGAGTCGCTGCTTTCAAGTCTTTTGTTTTTTTTTGATAGTTTGATTATGTTTCATTGTTAGTCACTTTGAGTTCATCCTATTTGGAGTTTGTTGAGCTCCTTTGAGGTTTATATTCATTCTATTTATCAAATTTGGAAACTTTTTAACCATAATTTCTTCAAACATATTCTCTATGCCTTTCACTCTCTTCTTTTGGGACTCTACAATGTGTATGTTGGTTCACTTTGGTCTCACAGGTCTTGTTCACTTTTCTTTAATATTTTTCTTTCTGTTCCTCAGACTGAGTGATTTCCATCATCCTATCTTCAAATTCACTGATTCTTTATTCTGCCTGCTCAAATCTGCCTTTGAATTCCTCTAGTGAATTTTAAATTTCAGTTATTGTACTTTTTAGCTCCAGATTTTCTTTTTTGGTTTCTTTTTAGATTTTGTAGTTTTTTATTGACATTTCCATTTTTTAATATATAGTTTTCTTGACTTTCTTCATACCTTCCCTTAGTTCTTTAAGCATGTTTAAAGTAGTTCTTTTAAAATCTTTGTCTAGTAGATCCACCATTAAGTCTTTTTCAGTGACAGTTTCTGTTGTCCCCCCCCTTCCCCCTTAACTCTATTGGAATATCGAGCATTGGAATACAATAAGGTAGCAACTCTATAAATCAGAATATCTCCCTTCCCCAGGGTTTTCTGATTTATTTTTGAACATCTTTGTTTGATTGTTATAGGCTTTCTCTGTGCTAAGGGTAAGCATAAAGTGTAAATTTAAGGTCTTCTCAGGTCTTTTCTGAGCCTGTGCTTTTCCCTGGGCATGTGCAATGACTTTCTGCTCTCCTCCATATATGTAGCTGCTTTTGAATGTGCTAGTCTCTGATGTCTGGCTTCCTTAAGGGGAACTAGAGTAAAAATGAAGGGGGCAAAAGATGCCAGCTCTTTAAATCTCCTGGAAGTCACTTCATCCAGAAGGGGAAGGACATCCAGAAGGGGAATGAGGGTTGGTACAAACAGGAATAGCAGTGTTGATGGATTTTAAAAGATAAATATGGTCCAAAGTATATTTTCTGACCACTGTGGTGTGAAGTTAGAAATCAGTAACAGAAAGAGAGTTAAAGTTACAAATTTGTGGAAAGTAAACAATACAAATAACCAATGGATTAAAGAAGAAATAATGAAGGAAAATAGAAAATATTCATAGGTAAATAAAAATAAAAACACTAATTATTAAAATTTAACATAGCAAAAACAGTGCTGGGTGAAATTTATAGCTATAAATGCCTACATTAAATAAGAAAGATCTCATATCAACAATCTAATTTTACAACTTGAAGAACTAGAAAAAAGAAAAAAACTAAACCTGAAGCTAGCAGAAAGAAGAAAATAAAGATTGGAAGAATGATAAAATAGAGAATAGAAAAATAACAGAGAATATTAATTATACCAAAAAGTTGGTAATTTGAAAAGATCAAAAAAAAATTCATGAACCTCTAGCTACAGGGACTGAAAAAAAAAAAAAAAAAAAAGAGGACTCAAATTACTAAAATCATAAATGAAAATGGTGGCATTACTACCAATTCTACAGAAATAAAAAGGACTGCATGAGAATACCATAAGGAATTGTATGCCAACAATTTGGATAACCTAGATGTAGCAAATTCCCAGAAGCCCCAAACCTGTCATGACCAAACACTGAAGAAGTAGAAAATCTGAACACATAATCAATAGAAAATATGATAACAGGTAAGGAGATAACCCATAATTAGAAACCTCCCAACAAAGAAAACCCCTGGACCTAATGGCTTCACTGGTGAATTCTACTAAATAAAGAAAAACTAACACCAAAATCTCTCATATTTTATTATCCAGCTCATTCCTGTGGGACCAGCAATATCTTAATACCAAAGCCAGACAGATACTACAAGAGAAGAAAACTGTAGATCAATATCCCTTATAAACATTGATAGAAAAATTCTCAACAAAATACTACCAAACTGAATTCAGTTAAATCCATTTAATTAAATGAGTTATACAACACAACCAAGTGGGATTTGTTTATGAATGCAAGTATAGTTCAATATACAAAACTCAGTCAATAAAATACACATTAACAGAATGAAGGAGAAAAAACCCCACATGATCATCTCAATTGGTGCAGAAAAAACATTAGAAAGAATTTAACACCCTCTCAGGATAAAATACTCAACAAACTAGAAACAGAAGAAAACTACCTCAACATAATGAACAGCCACTTTATATGAAAAACTCATAACAAACATTATATTCAATTGTGAAAAACTGAAAGCTTTTCCCATAAGGTCAGGAACAGGCAAGGAAGCTTGCTTTCACCACTTTTATTCAGTATAGTACCAGAAGTCCTAGCCAGAGCAACTGTGCAAGAAAAAGAAATAAAAAGCATTCAAATAGCAAAGGAAGAAGTAAAATTGTCTGTGATGGTATGATCTTACATGTAGAAAACCCTAAAGATTCCACAAAACTGTTATAACTAATAAACTTATCAAGGTAGCAGGATACAAAATCAACACACAAAAATCAGTACCTTTTCTACCCACTAACAATTAATAATCCAAATAGGAAATTAAGAAATCAATTCAATTTACTATAGTATCAAAAAGAATAAAATACTTAGAAGTTAACTTAGGAAGTAAAAGACTTATACAATGAACATGACAAAACATTCTTAAAAGAAATTAAAGAATTCATAAGAAAAGACATCCATATTCATGGATTGTAACTTAATATTGTTAAGATGTCAATACTACCCAAATTGATCTCAGATTTAATGCAATCCCAAGCAAAATCCCTGTGAGTTTTTGGCAGAAAAAAACCCATCCTAAAATTCATATGGAATCTCAAGACATGGAAATGGCAAAATGGTCTTGAAAGAAAAGAGCAGAGCTGGAGGAATCCCACGTCCTGATTTCAAAACATATTAGAGAGGGATAATGATCAGCAGTATGGTCCCGGTACAAAGATAGAGATATAAACCAATGGGATAGAGTAGAGAGCCCAGAAATGAACCCTTGTGTATATGGTCAAATGATTTTTAACAAGAGTGCCGAGACCATTTAAAAGACAGTCTTTTCAACAAATGATGCTGGGAAAACTAGATATCCACTTGCAAATAATGCAGTTAGACCCTCACCTAACACCATATACAGACATTAAAATGGATCCATGACTTAAATGTGAGACTTAAAACTTTAAAACCCTTAGAAGAAAACATGGGGCAGTAACTTCATGGCCTTGGATTTGGTATTGATTTCTTGGATATGGTAACAAAGGCAAGGGCAACAAAAGAAAAACCAGATAAACTGGGCTGCATCAAAATCTAAAACTTTTTTTGCACCAAAGGACACTATCAATAGATTAGAAAGGCAGCCCAGAACAGGAGAGAGAACCTGCAGATCATGTAACTGATTAGGGATTAATATCCACAGCACAGAGAGAACACCTAAAACTCAATCACCAAAAAGGCAAAAAACCCAAACAAACGATCTGATTCAAAAATGGGCAAAGGAATTAAATACACATTTTTCTAAGAAAATATACAAATGACCAATAAAGCATGTGAAAGATGTTCCACATCACTAATCATTAGGAAAACAAAAATGAAAACTATAATTCAATACCACCTCACACTGATTAGAATGGCTACTACCAAAAAAATCCAGAAAATAACAAGTGTTGATGAAGATATGGAGAAATTGGGACTTAATGTGCTCTGTTGGTGGGAACGTAAAATGGTATTGTAACTGTGGAAAACAATAAGGTGATAGATTAAAAATTAAAAATAGAATTACCAAATGATCCAGTTAATTACTGCGTATATATTCAAAAGAAGTGAAAGTAGGATCTCAAAGAGATTAAGTGTACACCTGCATTCACAGCAGCATCACACACAGTAGCTAAAACATGAATGCGACACAGTGTCCAGCGACAGATGAGGGGATAACAAAATGGGGTACAGACATACAATAGAATATTATTCAGCTTTAAAAAGGAAGGGAAGTCTGACACATACTACAACTGGGATGAACCTGGAGGACATTATGCTATGTGAAATAGCCAGTCACAAAAGGACAAATATTATATGATGCCTCTTCTGTGAGTCACAGTGCAGTGTAGCTGATTCATGGAGGAAAAAAGTAGAGTGGCCGGTGCCAGAGCCTTGGGAAGTGGGAGGGGGTGTTAGTGTTTCATAGATTTAAGTTTTGCAAATGAAGAGCGTTCTGGAGATGGACAGGGCGATGTTGCATAATAGTGTGGGTGTACTTAGTATCACTGAACCGTGTGACACTTTAAAATAGTTAAGAAAGTAAATTTTATGTTGTGTGTATTTTGCCACAATAACAAATCTGGGGAAGAAAAAGCTCTAACAAATCAGTAAAAAAATGAACACCCGTTGGGAACATGGGGACATCACAACCAGGCAAGTTACAATAAAACTACAGTCAGAGAGCAAATAACGTCCAGAATAAAGACCAAAGACATTCTGGAGAAACTCATAGCCAGGTATGATCTTCAAGTATGAAATGGGCAAAAAGAGAAAAAAAAAATACAGTGATAGTGTCCATTGTGGAAAACACCAGTTTTCCAGTTCTCTGGTGCATGTCTGACAGTGGGCTTGAAAAACTGTTAACTTTTCAGAACTTCAGACCCAGAATCTGCTCTTCCAAGAGAGCTTCTTGAGAGCTGGGGTCCCCTCATTGTCCACCACAACACCCACCACAGGTCCCTGCAGCTATCTGGGCAGGATGTTGGTGCTTTAGATGTCCATGGCACGTTTAGTGCAGAACTGGGCCCAAGACCCTGCCTACCCCACACCAAGGTCCCCAGGCTTTGCCCACACATGCCAAAGAGGCCACAAGAGGGTCCAATTCATCAAAAGGTGAGCCGTATTTACAAGGAAAGAATCCATCTGTTTTTCTTAAAATAATCACAAAAGCTACATTTCCTCAGCCTTTGTATAAAGCATTTGGTGGCTGTGAACAGCCTGTCCACACTGGGAGTAGACCCTGTTAGGTAGGAGGTGGATGCTTTTAAGGCTGACCTTGTTCTACAGATGAGAAAACTGAGGCCTGGTGCGCCTGCCGAGGTCCTGGCTCCTCCTCCATCTGAGGGCCGCACTGGTCTCTTTTTAGTTCTCCCACCCTCACCCTAGCAGAGCTGCCCTGTTCAGTGTATCCCCACTGGCATGGACTGCGCTGCCTGGCACAATAACCCATGCTCCATCTGATAAGGTGGTGAGGTGGCATGAGCCTGGACTTTCCTACTGGACGTTCCCTTCCCTGATGCTTCCATGGCAAGAACCTTAGGGACAGCCCAGACCTGTGGGGTCTTCATGGGGTTTTCCAGCATAGGGTCCGCAGAGTGGCCTACTGTCCACCAAGACCTCTGAGTCCTCCAGAGGGAGTGCCTGTGCTGGGTACTTGTAGGCCGATTCTGGGGACCTGGGGTCACCTGTGCCCACTCCTGGGCTCCCCTCTCCTGCCAAACGTAGACAACTTACCTCCTCGGAGCCCACATGCCCCTTTTGCCTCCCAGCCTTTGTGTTTTATGGTGGGGTATAAACCTCAAATGCCTTTTTTGGGAATTAAAACTATAGAGTTTTAAAAATAATTAAAAAAAAAAAGCTGCAGTGGAATCTGTGGCTCTCAAGCCTCCTTCATTTTTGGTGTCACTAAAGTGAAGATTCTTTTCTTCAGAGACACTTGGCCGAGTGTGGGGCCAGAGCCGGCCGTGCCTGGTCCTGGGTACAGGGCTCGCTATTCCCAGTGGGCTGCGACCCGGCTGCACAGCCAGGGCTCCACATGGCAGCTTCAGAGACCGGCCCTGTGGGTGCCTGGCTCCTGAGGGTCCCCGAGCGGGTGTGGGCTATGGGCACTATCAACCTGGTCCCCACTCACCGAGGGGGCCCCTCACTCTGCCCGTGAGCAGACTCTGGGGTCTGGAGGATGGCGGTGAGGGGGAACCAGCCCTGAGGAGGAGGAGGAGGAAGTGATGGAGGATGGTGGTACGACCCAGTTCCCCTCCCTCATGGCATCAAGGACCCTCCTGCCCGGGCAGAACTCAGTCTGGCCTCTCCAAGGAGGAGCCTGCCGGCCGAGTACCAGCACCACCAGACACCCTGTGTCCAGTTCCAAGTTAAAGAGAAGGTGGCCCCCATTTCGCGGGAAATGTCCTCTAGGCCAGAGGGGAAACCAAACCCCGCAGGCACCAAAGGCCCGAGTACAGACGCCTGAGGCTGCGCCCCCACCCGGCCAGTCACCAGAGCTGCGGAGCCTCAGCGCCCAGTTCAGTAGAGGAAGCCTCTCCCTGACCAGACGGCGCTGCGCATACAGTCGGCTCGGCCGATTGCTGGCTGTTTGGGGACAGCAGCGCGCACCGAAGGCGCGGATGATGATTGGGGGGGTGGTGGTGCTGAGCGCGGGCCACGCGGCCGAAGTGGAGAGTCACAAAAGCGGGCGTGGCCCCCCAGCCTCCCAGCGGAGAAAATCTGGTACGCAGGAGACCGCCCAGTCCCACGCGGCGGCCCAGCAGTCCCTGGGCTGCCTGGAATCGCGCTTCCCCGAATCCCGCACCAACTACAGCAATTCGGCGCTCTCGGGTCAGGACTTGCTGACCCGGCGCCTGGGCAGTTCCCCGGGCTCAGCCACGTCTCCGACGGCGGGTACCCGGAGTCTGACCGGGTGGTGGGAGGGAGGGACGCTTACCCGATCGCGGAGAGCGCGCGTCGGGCGTCCCCGCTGGACACGTCGGAGGAGCTCGGAGTCCTGACTGCTGGAGACGCCGGCGCCTAGAGGGCTGGAGGGAGGGGACCGCGGCAGGGGCCGCCCACTTTATACCTCCAGCCCCGCCCGCCACGGGTGCGTCGGGACGAAGCGGCCACCGGGAGGCGCTGCGGCCCTTCTGATGGGCCTGGCAGGGGCGGAGGACCAGCGGGGCCCGAGGGGGAAAGAGGAGTGAGGACTGAGAGGGGGTGGGAGGAGTGCGTCGCGAGCCAGGTGTGGGACGTTCGGGAGGGGTGGAAGGGAAGGGGGCTGGTGGGGCGGGTCTGGGCCGCGGAGTCGGGTGGGGTGACTGGGTGGGGCATAGGAGGAAGCGGAGGGGCCTGGGAAGGGACGGCAGGAGGCAGGGTGGCGGCTGGCAGCCGCAGCCCGCGCGGTGCACCCGCCACCTCTCTGCAAAATAGTACTGGGAGAAGTTGGGTTGCGCCTAGCCCCTGCCCATCCGCACGGTCTCCGACTACATGATTCGGCCTGGCTGCCTGTCGTCCCTCCCCACTTCCTGGAAATCCTGGCTATGTACCGTGTCTACTCGGGGCCTAGGACATTGGGGAGCGCACCCTACTCGTGGCCGATCCCCTCGCTCCAGACACCCACGAGCAGGCTGAAACTCCCCTGGCAGGGCTGGGGCACCGCCCCGCAGTCAGAACGTGCTGTGGGCTTCCTGTGCTGCGTACACCTGCCACCTGCACAAGCCAGGGGGCTCCTAGGGAGATGAGAGCCACTTGGGCCTAAGGTGCTGCAGAGGGCAGGCCTGGGCCTGGTGATGCTGGCCACACCATCCTTTGGTGCATGAACTGTGCCTAGCGCTGGGCCATGGGGCCATTGGATGTCCCTAAGCCCAGCCAGGCAGAGAGATAAGGGGTCCTTGACAGGGTGGGGGTGAGCAGGCTGTTTGGGATCCTCATTTCCCACCAAATTTAGTTCTTGAAGGGGGCCAGGCGGCCAGGTGGTGCCGCTCCAGCTCCACTGAGCAGTTGTGCAAATGTCTGCTGTAGCCCCTTCCCTTGGAAGGGGAGACCCTGAACATCTAAGTCACCCGTGCCCCAGAAGGTGGCCTCCCTACGGGAAACCATCCCGTCTTTAGACCCATTCCCCTCCACCATCACTTGCCATCTGTATTTCTACCCTGACCTGATGGTAAGGGGCTGAGGGTCGGGGCCTGTGGAGCTGCCTTTCTGTTCTTACCAGATGCTGAGGGAACAACTTCCCAGTGTAAACAGGGAAAATGCCACCATGGAGCTGCTGGACAGTACATCGAGGGCTTGTCCCCCCAACACCCCTCCCTGCCGTCCAAGGATCTGTGAGGCCTGCCCTGGCCCCCACACAGGAGTGCATGCCTCCCCCCAGCTCCTGCTGTCAGGGACCCTCTGCCTCGAGCTGGGGACCTCCCCTCCTCTCCTTTCTTCTGACACAGCGGTTTTTTGAGGGATGCTGGGTGCCTGGAGCCGGGGGTGTTAAAGGAGATGGGGTGGGAGTGCACCACGTGCAAGCATGGCATGTCCGTGCATCTCGGCATGTGTGAGCATGGGAGTGAGCCACAAGCAAGCATGGCAGGTGTGTGCATCTATGCCTGTGTGAGTGTGTCAGCCATGTGCAAGCATGGCATATGTAGGCATCTGTGCACTTGTGAGTGTGGGAGTGTGCCAGCCATGTGCAAGCATGGCTGGTGAGTGCATCTGTGCATGTTTGAGTGTGCCAGCCACGTGCAAGCATGGCACATGAGTGCATCTGTGCATGTGTGAGTGTGCCAGCCAAGTTGTGGATGCAAACACAAGGCTCAGGCTGCTGCTGCTACTAGAAAACAGTTGACCTGGGCCTTGGCATGCTCTTTTGGGTCCACCCAGGCTATTCCCAGGGGACAAACACAGGCCTGTTACCACAGGACCTAGATCCTTTAAGGGATTACTTTCATACCAGGTGTCCCCTCAGCCTGCCCAGAATGGTCTGGGAAGGTGCTGCAGGCCAAGGCTTCTGCTTCTGCCCCCTTCTTCCCTGACCTTCATGGGGTCTTGCCTGTGGTCTAAGGCCCCTCCCATCGTCTTGGCCACCTTGCCTGTATACTTCACAGGCCCTGATAAATCTCTAGTTTCATCTCATCCTGTGGTGGCACCAGCTTCTTGGAGGACCCAATGAACACAAGTAGTGCAGGGGTGGTGAGGATACCATCCTGGCTGATGTGGGGGCACAGGGACTCTCTGATACAAGGCGGAGGCCCAGTTGTTAAAGATTTCACCAGGACTGGCTTGGGGACTTGTCCTGGTGGAAAGGACGCCTGGAGAGCGTGGTGGTTGGGGCAGGATATGGGGCAGTGGGTTGGGCTGGTCACTTTGAGTTGCACTGATGGCCTGCAGAGGGTAAGGGGACACTGACTGGGTAGTGAGCTGGCAGTGCTGTTTGGGCTCAGTGTAAGAACCTGTTTGGCTAAGAACAAAACCCGTCTCAGTGGAAGAGCTGATATGGCTGAGCTGTGGGCTGGAGATGCCAAGGACCTCTCAGCTCCAGGCATGGCTGAGGCTTGGCCAAGTCTGGTCTGTGTAAAGGAAGGACCCTGGCTGGGAAACTGGGGCCCTAAAACATGGGCTTGGGTGTCTGAGAGAAGTCCTGAGGATGTGGCTATTGGGCTTGTCCTCCCCTTGTAAGCCAGCACCTCTGTGATGAAGGACACTGCTGGGGCCCCACAAGGTAGCAGGTGTCCTCCTCTGGGCTGCCCTGCCTCGTCTCCTGACTGCCAGGCTGATGACAAAGGGGAATCCAGTGTCACCTGGATGGAGACCTGCTGGTGTGATCAGGGAGGAAAGAGGTCATGCACCCAAGAGCTGCAGGAGCTCGCCAGCCTGTGTCTGCAGATGCCAAGAGCACCTGGGGATGGGTTTGTAATCATTTGGTGGCCATTTCCCTGGCCCCCAGAATGTAACTGTGATCTGTGTGCTTGGAGGGTGGAGTAGCTGCAAGTTACACTTCAGGCCTGTGTGGTAACAGCACTGTTGTGGGGAAGACCAAGGGCAAACCTTTGACACTGCCCCCCTCTGTGGCCAAGAGAGTCAATGACAGACAATATTGCATCCTGGGAGGGTGGCAGCGCCATGGAAGGCCTAATGGAAGCAAGTGTGTGGGACCCTGTCTGTTCCATTCTCTGGCTTGGCCCTTGCACAGACTGGTTCCTTGAGACTGGCTATAGGTCACTTGGGTTCACCCACAGCTGTTCCAGTGCAGGGCATCATAGCATCATGAGGGCTGGTTAGTAAGGACGCAGTGGCACACTCTCTTTCATTCAAGTTAGGGAGGAGGATCAGAGACAGTTTGCATTTTCATGGGAGGGACAACAATACTCATTCACAGTTTAGTGTCAAGTTGATGCTAACACTGCCCTCTGTCCTAATATAGCTGGAGATCTGGACACCTGAGCATCCATCAGGACACGATACTGGCTCAGTGATGACATTATGGGCAGGAGGAGGAAGAGTGACAGGTGTGCCAGAAAACCTTCACTGCCATGGGTGGGTGATGAGCCAGCCCTTTAAGAATTCAGGGACCAGGCTCGGCGCCTGTGGCTCAATGGGCTAAGGCACCAGCCACGTACACCTGAGCTGGCGGGTTCGAATCCAGCCCGGGCCCGCCAATCAACAATGATGGCTACAACCAAAAAATGGCCGGGCGTTGTGGCGGGCGCCTGTAGTCCCAGCTACTTGGGAGGCAGAGGCAGGAGACTCGCTTGAGCCCAGGAATTGAAGGTTGCTGTGAGCTGTGATGCCACCGCACTCTATCCAGGGTGACAGCTTGAGGCTCTGTCTCAAAAAAAAAAAAAAAGAATTCAGGGACCAAAACTTCAGGGATGTTTTTAGGGGTCCAGTGGTCAGGGCTGTGCCCATTCATCCCTCATAGCACAAGACAGATGGATGCATCTTGTATGCCTTACTTCACAGAGGAAGCACAGGGCCTGGTGGCCCTTTTTGGACTCTGTAGGAGACACACTTTACCCCTGGGAGTGCTGATGTGATTTGCAGCTCAGGTGACAGGAGGCCACCAGTTCTGAGGGATCAGGAGCAAGCAATGCCTCTGCAGGCAGCCCTGTTGCCTGGCCGTGTGCCTTGCGGACCCATGGTGTCCGTGCCAGAGAAGGCACCAGGTGGAGCTTACGGCATATCCCAGCAGGAGAGCTGGAGCCCCAGGTCTGAGGAAGGCCCGGCCCCTGCAGAGGTGGATGTCTACTGTTGGAGAAGTGTGTCCTCTACTCAAAGGGTAGGGTAGCCCAGACACACATCTCTGCACTTCGGGGACACCAGGACAGGCTTGAGGCTGGATACTTCAGGGAGGGTGAGTGCTTGCTGGGATCCTGTCATTTCTATCTCCTCACCCCATGTGGGGGAATCATGGTGATGGCTGCCCGTGGCTCTCCTGGCAGTAATGACAGTAGCCAACACACGGTACCAGCACCCCACCCTGGGGCCCTGCATATCACACACAGATACCAAGTGCACAGTTCACGGACCCCTGTCACACCCCCAGCACAATCCTGCCCCTTTGTAGAGGAAATGGAGGCCAGGGAACTGCAGCAGCCCACTCAGCATGGCACGGTTAGCTGGCAGAGGAGCAGAACACACCTGCCACAGGCCCCTTAGCGTCTGCAGGGCAACACTGGGTGGACACAGAGTGGGCCCTGGTAGGGGCTTCTGGACCACTAAGTCCCAGGATTGCTAACATGTGGGTTCTGTGGAGATTCATGGGGGACCTGAGACCCTGAGAACTGCCCTCTGAGTTCAGGCAGTGATGAGTCTTATCCTCAGCTGTGGGGGTGATCTCAGGGTCTCTGAAGTTCTGACGGACCTAACACCATCACAGTGAAACCCAGATGTCCTACTCCCTCGAGAAAACTGAGGCAGCTCTGAAGGGCTCTGTGGCTCCTCTGCTTGTCCTATGTGGGCAGCACATTCTGAGGTCCTGGCATTCCTGCCTGCTCCTCAGCGAGTGCTGGGGGCCTGAGCAGCCCTGCCTCAGCCAGGTGTCCCAGGACCTGTGGCCCCCCAGGCCCCTGCAGGCTGGATGGGCTGCAATCTGTGCCAGGGACATGAGTCTCCAGGCTCATGGCACACCATGCTGTGGGCACTGGTCCCAGTTTCTAGCCCAGAAGCTAGATGCCAAAGTCACATGACTGTGCTGTTTTTCCTGCCTTTGATCCTGTAGATGAGCAATATGGATGTGCTTTGATGCTTTAAATAAGACACTCAGGTGCCGCTAGAGAGAGAGCTTGCTGAACTTGGGCACACTCTGGCCTGGCCTGAGAAGAAAGAAGTGGTGCAGTTTCCTTTCCTGCCCACGTTTTTAGGCCTTATGTGGCTGAATGTGGAAAAGCCCTCTGTGGCTTTCTCATGCTCAGACATCACAGGGCCAGCAATCATGGTGGGAGCATTGCTCTTGAATTTATAGCCTTGCAAATTCAGAGGACACTTGAGAAGATGCCTATGCGTTCAGAGTTTCCTTTGCTTACTCATGGAGCTGACAGAACTAATATTCTTCCCCCACCCTAGCAAAGCTTGACTTTCTCAGGGACAGCTTGGAAAAAAAATAAAGAATTAAAAATCTGTTATAGACTGTCAATTGCACACGAGTCAGCTTGTGTCACACTGTGTGTATTCAGAGCCAGTGGTATGGCCATGGGAATATATATATAAAACCTATATTTATTTTTATTTTATATTTTGTTTTGTTTTGTTTTATTTTATTTTATTTATTTTATATTTTTGAGACTGAGTCTCACGCTGTTGCCCTGGGTAGAGTGCCATGGCGTCACAGCTCACTGCAACCTCAAACTATTGGGCTTAAGCAATCCCCTTGCCTCAGCCTCCAGAGTAGCTGGGACTACAGGCATCTGCCTCAGCACCCGGATATATTTTTTGTTTTTTGGTTGTAGTTGTCATTGTTGTTTGGCAGGCCCGGGATGAATTCAAACCCACCAGCTCTGGTGTGTGTGGCTAGTGCCCTGGCTGCTAAGCTACAGGCAACAAGCAGGGCTTTTATATATATTTTTAAAGCAATAGCTACCTCATTATTCTTAATGATCTTATCAAGGTTCTTGGGTTTCTGAGAACCTGTACTTTTGTCTCTTAATTTCACAGACACTAGTGCTGTGAGAACTTGGCACAGACAGTAGTTTTTCAGTGGAAATTTATGACCAAAGGCTGGGGGCTCAGGGCCCAGATGAGGTGAGGATACCAAGGTAGGAAGGTTGGGGGACAAATGCTGGTGGGTGAGAACTGCTACCTCAGCAGAAAGATTCAGTGAGTGCCCAGAGGACACAGTGGCTCAAAATCCAGCCACAACAATGATCTTGAGGATTTTAATTTCCTTCTGAATTCTGGAATTGATCATAATGGCAATTTCTAGTCTAATCCTGCAACACAGAGTCAGCAAGGGAAGGCTGCCCTAACTCACAGGGAGAAGACTCAGGCTCATGGAGGGGGGAAGGTGGTAGGGAAGAACATTCTGGGTCTTTGAACTTCTGTTCTAGTGGTGCTGGTTTCCCTTTTCCCTCGGAGTATATGTAAACTACATGCAATAAGATTGAAAAATATTTCAAAATATTTGTGCCTCAATAAAGCTCCCTCTTAACCAGCTGTGCTGTATTAAATTGAACAAGTCACTTGAGTGTCATGCGATTCATTTTCTTGATGTCACAGGAAGGCCACACTGACACTTCAGGGGATAGCTTGGTCTGTTTAGGATGTGAGAATGCCAGATAAGCACAACACAAAGCTTCTCACCTAGGATCTACACCAGAGGGTAGGGTCACCAAGTTCTCAACATCTGAACAAAACTGTTCATGTACATTTTCCTGGAAAGAGCGCCTACAAATTTAATTGGATTCTCAAAGACAAACGTAACTGCAAAGGTATTGCATTTTTGAAGAACTGGAATAAAACAAAATACACAAAATCCATATTGAGTGAAGTTCAATCTTTCTATGATAACATAGGAGGGCTGAGTTGTCACCACCAATACCACAATCACCCTCATAACTATCACCACCACCATCCTCATCTTCACAGCTATTGCCATTACCACACCATTACTGAAATAGTCACCACTTCTACCAGCATCACCACCATCACCATTATCACCACCACCATCACTACCATCATTATCATCACCACCACCACCACCACATCACCATTACCACCACCACCATCACTACCATCACTATTGTCATCACCACCATCACCACCACTACCACCACCATCACTCTACCAACCTCACCATCACCACCACCATTATCACCACACTATCATCATTACTACCACCATCACCATAACCACTGCCATCACTATCATCAGCTCCATCACCACCACCATTACTACCATCATCACCATCATCCCCTCGTCATTCCAGTCATTACTATCACTGCCATCACCACTAGCTTCATCACCCTTACTCTCACCACCATTCCCATCACCTTTTGAATCAGTGATCTGTTATATTTCTCCATAGAGAACCATCCTAACGATTAATGGCTTAAAAATAACAGCCATCTTATTTATCCTTTTTTCCCATGGGTTGGCACTTTGAAATGAACTCAGCTGGGCAGTTCATCAAATGGTTGCACCTGATTTCATCAGCTGAATGCTTAGAGGAGGTTGAATGATCTAAGATGGCATTACTTCAAGGTCTTATAACACAGACTATTGGCCAGGGTGCCTTGGTTCTTTTTCATGCGGCTTCTCTGGAAGGCTAACTCAGATTTTTTTTTGGCATTGGTATTCCAGAAGAATGAAGGCAGAAACTACAAAGATTCTTGATATCTGGGCTCAAAAGTCTTACTATCACTTGGATCATGTTTTTTTGATCAAACAAGTCACAGTGCCAACCAGGATTCAGGGAATAGAGAAATAGATTCCAGCTCTTGAAAAGAAGAGCTGCAAAGTTTTTTGTGAAAATTTTTAATCTATCCCACTGTTACCACCATTAACATTATCACCATTTTCCATCATTGTCCTTGCCACCTTCAATTATCTCCACCATCCTTTCCTCCAGGCAGGCACTGACCATTTCAGGGGATTGGAAAGATATTGCCACTGTTAGAATTGAAGATAAAATATTTTTCATGATGGGTGAATAATGGTGTTGCAAATGATCATGACATGCTCCTAACTTACACTAACAAACTCTCTCTCCAGGTAACTTCCACCCTTTTATCTTGGAAGTGGGGCCTCTGTCCAATGCAAGAGAGGAGAGTACCCACTTGCAGAGTGCCCTCTTTGTTATGTGCATGTTTACAGTTACCTTTCCTTGCCTTTTAAATTTTTACTAATTTTTAAATTTTGCTAATGGCTGATATTGAACTGTATATATCAGCCATTAGCAATATTTTCCTTTTTTTTTGGTAGAGACAGAGTCGTCTTACTTTATCACCCTTGGTAGAGTACCGTGGTTTCACACAGCTCACAGCAACCACCAACTCCTGGGTTCAGGTGATTCTCTTGCCTCAGCCTCCTGAGTAGCTGGGACTACAGGCGCCTGCCACAACGCCCAGCTATTTTTTTGTTGCAGTTCAGCCAGGGCTGGGTTTGAGACTGCCACCCTCAGTATATGGGGCCAGCCTTACCCACTGAGCCATAGACACTGCCCTATTAGCAAAATTTAAAATATTATTAACATTATTTATTTTTGTGCAGATAATGCATGCTGTGAAAAATTGAAAAGGCACAATAGGATATGGAGTCAAATCTCTACAGAGAGAACTATAAAATTCTAGGAAAAGAAATAGCAGAAGATGTTAACAAATGGAAGAACATACTATGCTCATGGCTGGAAAGAGTCAACATTGTGACGTTGTCCACACTACCCAAAGCAATCTATAGATTTAATGCAATCCCCATTAAAACACCAACATTATACCTTTAAGAGCTTCAAAAAACAGTTCTTCATTTCATATGGAATCAGAAAAAAACCTGAATAGTCAATACAATTCTAAGAAATAAAAACAAATCTGGGATTGGATTATAGCTGGAGGGAGGAGCAAGATGGCTGAGTAACAGCTTCCTTGCAACTGGGCACTGTAAGACTGGGGAGAGAAGACTCCAGGCATCTTTGGCTGGTGGGATCTGCCCAGAAACATCCCTTTAGGGACAGAAGGAGTCAGCGAGAGACTTCTGGACCCCATGAGGAAGACAAAAAGCAGTGAAGAACTGGCAAGTGGTTGCATGTGTTCGTTTAGTCTAATCCTGCTGGCAGTTGTAAGTATAGCAGAAGTGAGATTGCAAACTGGAAAGGCCTTACCTGAGAGCTGTTTTGTTTTTGTTGGACTTGGCACTCAGTTGAACTACCTTGGGGGAGTTCAGAGTGCAGAGGACTTTAAGTGTTGTCTAGGGTCCCAGACCAAGCCAATGAGCCAGACAGAGCTAATAGTGTTTGGCTGTGGGCCATGGAGAGCCATCGTGGAAGAACTGCCCCAGCAAGCTCCACCCTCAGGGTCACAGAGCAAGGATCAGGAGAGAGACCTTGGGCAAGTAATCTAGTGACTGAGCAGCCTAAAGGTGGGGACTGAGGGCATAGAATAAGACTGGTTTTGGCATACTGGGTAAGTGGACAGCCATTTCAGGAGTGATCCCAGCTACAAGTGCTTTCCTGAGAAAGTTTCTGCTTAGCCAAGGTTAGCAGTTTAAAGTGCCTTTTAAGCGGGCTGAGGAGAGATTTAGGCTCTCCACCTTGCGGGGTTTGAGAAATCAGCAGAGGCCTCCAGTCTCCATCTCGTATAGCTGTATCAGCGTTATGATTAGCATCTCATACCCCAGAAGGTCACCTGTGGCCCAGGCAATATTCATCAAGATATATATACTGCTTTGTTTTTCTTTTTCTTTTAAATTTCAACATTTTCCCTCTAGATTTTTCTTTTTCTTTCTTTCTTTTCTTTCTTCATTTTTCTAGTTTAAATATAATCTACATTGTTGCCTTCTTTAACAATTATAATTTCATTTTTCTAGTGTTTCTACCCCTATTATTTGTTTTTCCCCCAATTTTATACCATAAAGTTTTCCATTTGCTTGTTTTGGTTTGATTTATAGCATTTTTGTCTTTTCTCTCTAATTGGTGGCAGTGGGGTACTGTGTCCAAATAGGTTAGCAAAGAGCTGCTGACCTCAAGGGAACCACCCAACCTGGCACCCCCAGAGGTTGGGGTTTTTTATGGTTGAATCAAAGTACCCTACTTTACACCTATATTACTCCTGTCTCTTTCTGTACCTCTCTCCTTTTTGTCAATATTACCTTTTATTCACCCCCTCTCTGTCCTCTTTTTTCTTTTCTTTTCTTTTTTTTTGTTTTTCTTGATCTCCAATCTTCTCATCCTTCTGGTCCTGTACCAAAAGGACTCATTTAAACCCTAGTCCAGAGGCATGGTAACTTAAAAAGCAAGAGGAAGTGAAAGGAAAATTAGGGCAAGGAAACAGATAAAAGAAAATACTCATGAGGAAGAATCAGCAGAAAAATCCTGGCAACATGAAAAACCAGTCCAGAGAAACCTCCCCAAGGGACCATGAGGTAGCTACTACAGAGGATTCCACCTATAAAGAAATTTTAGAAATGACAGAAAGGGAATTTAGAATACAGATGATGAAAACAATGAAGGAAATGATGGAAACAATGACGGAAACTGCTGATAAAGTGGGAAATAACCAAGAAGAAATCCAAAAACAGAATCAAATAAGAGATGAACGATATGAAGAATATAGAAAGGATATGGCAGACCTGAAGGAATGGAAGCAGTCAATTAGGGAACTTAAAGATGCAATAGAAGTATCCACAACAGATATGACCATGCAGAAGAAAGAATCTCAGAGGTAGAGAACAAAGCTCTTGAGCTAGCTCAGAGAGTTAAAGTGGCAGAAAAGAAGAGAGAGAAAGCAGAACGCTCACTGACAGAATTATGGGACTTTGTGAAGCAAGTTATAGATATCCCAGAAGGGGATGAAAAATGGCCCAGGGGAATGGAAGCCATACTAGAGATATTCCCAAATATCACCAAAGATTCTGACACACTCTTTTCAGAGGGATATTGGACCCCAGGTGGCCTCAACTCTAACCAAGCTTCTCCAAGACATATTGTGATGAACCTGTCTAAAGTCAAAACAAAAGAAAAGATTCTTCAGGCTTCCAGGAGTAAGTGCAGTTGACCTATAGGGGAAAATCCCTCAAGGCGACTGCAGACTTCTCAAATGAAACTTTCCAAGCAAGAGGACAATGGTCATCTACCTTTAATCTGCTTGAACAGAACAATCTCCAGCCCAGAATTCTATATCCTGCAAAACTAAGCTTTAAAATTGACAGCGAAATCAAATCATTTACTGATATACAAACATTGAGGAAATTTGCCACAGCAAGACCAGCTCTATAGGAAATACTTCGACCTGTTCTACACACTGACCATCACAATGGATCAACAGCAAAGTAAGAATTCAGAAATTAAAGAACAGAACCTAACTTCCACAATGATGCAAAAGATAAAACTAAGCAATGGACTCTCACAAAATAAGAAGAGTAGAACACTACCACACTTATCAATTATCTCAATAAATGTTAATGGCTTGAATTCCCCACTGAAGAGGCATAGATCAGCTGACTGGACTAAAAAATACAAGCCATCCATTTGTTGTCTGTAGGAAACACATAGCTTCAAAAGACAAATTAAAACTCTGAGTTAATGGTTGGAAGACAATTTTTCAGGCAAACAGGATTCAGAAGAAAAGAGGAGTTGCAATCTTCTTTTCAGATACATGTGGATTTAAAGCAACTAAAGTCAAAAAAGACAAAGATAGTCACTTTATATTGGTCAAGGGAAAAATACAACAAGAAGACATTTCAATTCTAAATATTTATGCACCCAACTTAAATGCTCCCAGATTCTTGAAACAGACCTTACTCAATCTGAGCAATATAATATCCTATAATACCATAATAACATGGGACTTTAACACTCCTCTTACAGAGCTGGACAGATCCTCTAACAGAAATTAAACAAAGATAAAAGAGACTTAAATGAAACCCTAGAACAACTGTACTTGATAGACACATATAGAATACTCCATCCCAAAGATAAAGAATACACATTCTTCTCATTGGCCCATGAAACATTCTCCAAAATTGATCATATCCTGGGATACAAAAAAAACCTCAACAGAATCAAAAGAATTCTTGTATCTTCTCAGACCCCAAGGCACTAAAGGTGGAACTCAACTCCAACAAAAATGTTCAACCCCACACAAAGGCATGGAAATTAAACAACCTTCTGTTGAGTGACAGTTGGGTGCAGGAAGAAATAAAAGAGGAAATCATTAACTTTCTTGAGCATAACAACAATGAAGACACAAGCTACCAAAACCTGGGACATACTGGAAAAGCAGTTCTGAGAGGAAAATTTATCGCTTTGGATGCCTACCTTCAAAAAACAGAAAGAGAGCGCATCAACAAACTCATAAGTCATCTTATAGAATTGGAAGAAGAAGAACAATCTAAGCCTAAACCCAGCAGAAGAAAAGAAATATCCAAAATTAAATCAGAGATCAATGAAACTGAAAACAAAAGAATGATTCAGAAAATTGATGAAACAAGGAGTTGGTTGTTTGAAAAAATAAGTAAAATAGATAAACCTTTGGCCAGTCTAACCAGAAAAGTAAAATTTCTAGTAACCTCAATCAGAAATGATAAAGGGGAAATAGCAACTGATGCCACAGAGATACAAGAGATCATCTCTGAATACTACCAGAAACTCTATGCCCAGAAATTTGACAATGTGAAGGAAACGGATCAATATTTGGAATCGCACCCTCTCCCTAGACTTAGCCGGGAAGAAATAGAGCTCCTATTGAAACAGACCAATTTCAAGCACTGAGATTAAAGAAACAGTAAAAAAATCTTCCAACAAAAAAATGCCCTGGTCCAGATGGCTTCACACCAGAATTCTATCCAACCTTTAAGAAAGAGTTTATTTCCATACTGCAGAAATTATTCCAAAAAATTGAGGAGGAAGGAATCTTTCCCACCATGTTCTATGAAGCAAACATCACCCTGATACCAAAACCAGGAAAAGACCCAACTAAAAAGGAGAATTTCAGATCAATTTCACTCATGAATATAGATGCAAAAATTCTCAACAAAATGCTAGCCAATAGATTACAGCTTATCATCAAAAAAGTCATACATCGGGAGGCACCTGTGGCTCATCGAGTAGGGCGCCAGCCCCATATACCAAAGGTGGTGGGTTCAAACCCGGCCTTGGCCAAACTGCAAAAACAGAAAAATAGCCAGGCATTGTGGCGGGTGCCTGTAGTCCCAGGTACTCTGGAGGCTGAGGCAAGAGAATCGCCTAAGCCCAGGAGTTGGAGGTTGCTGTGAGCTGTGTGACACCACGGCATCTACCAAGGGCGATAAAGTGAGACTCTGTCTCTGCAAAAAAAAAAAAAAAAAAAAAAGTCATATATCATGATCAAGTAGGTTTCATCCCAGGGATGCAAGGCTGGTTTAACACAAGTCCATAAATGTTGTCCACTGTATTAATAGAAGCAAAAACAAAGACCATACGATCCTCTCAATAGATGCAGAAAAAGCATTCGATAAAATCCAGCATCCCTTTCTAATTAGAACACTGAAGAGTATAGGCATATGTGGCACATTTCTTAAACTGATTGAAGTTATCTATGACAAACCCATGGCTAATATTTTACTGAATGGAGTGAAACTGAGAGCTTTTCCTCTTAGAACTTGAACCAGACAAGGTTGTCCTCTATCACCATTACTATTCAACATAGTGCTGGAAGTTCTAGCCAATACAATTAGGCAAGAGAAGAAAATAAAGGGCATCCAAATGGGATCAGAGGAGGTCAAACTTTCCCTCTTTGCCAATGATATGATCTTATACTTATGGAACCCCAAAGACTCAACTACAAGACCCCAGGAAGTCATCAAAAAATACAGTAATGTCTCAGGATATAAAAATCAATGTCCACAAAAGAAAAAATAATTAAAAAAAAATAAAAGTCCACACAAGTAAGTAGCCTTTGTATATGGTAATAGCAGTCCAGATGAGAGGCTAACTAAGGACACAACCCCCTTCACCATAGCTTCAAAGAAAATGAAATACCTAGGAATATACCAAAGGAGGTGAAGGACCTATATAAAGAAAATTATGAAACTCTAAGAAAGGAAATAGCAGAGGATATTAACAAATGGAAGAACATACCATGTTATGGCTGGGAAAAATCAACATTGTTAAAATGTCTATACTTCCCAAAGAAATCTACCAATTCGATGCAATTCCTATTAAAATACCAATATCATAGTTTCAAGACTTAGAAAAAATGATTCTGCATTTTGTATGGAGCCAGGAAAAAAACCCGTATAGCTAAGGCAGTTCTTAGTAATAAAAACAAAGCTGGGGGCATCAGCACACCAGATTTTAGGCTGTACTACAAAGCCATAGGTCAAGACAGCATGGTACTGGCACAAAAATAGAGACATAGACATTTGGAATCTAATAGAAAACCAGGAAATGAAACTAACATCTTACAACCACCTAATCTTGGATAGCCCAAACAAGAACATACACTGGGGGAAAGACTCCGTATTCAGTAAATGGTGCTAGGAGAACTGGATATCCACATGTAAAAGACTGAAATTGGACCCTCACCTTTCTCCACTCACAAAAATTGATTCAAGATGGATAAAGGACTTAAATTTAAGGAATGAAACAATAAAAATCCTCAAAGAAAGCATAGGAAAAACACTGGTGGATATCAGCCTGGGGAAAGACTTCATGAAGAAGACTGCTGTGGCAATTACAACAATAACAAACATAAACAAATGGGACTTAATTAAAGTGAAAAGCTTCTGTACAGCTAAAGAGACAATGACCAAAGCGAATAGACAACCTACACAATGGGAAAGGACATTTGCATATTTTGAATCAGACAAAAGCTTGATAACTAGGATGTGTAGAGAACTCAAATTAATCCACATGAAAAAAGCCAACAATCCCATATATCAATGGGCAAGAGACATGAATAAAACCTTCTCTAAAGAAGACAGACGAATGGCTAACAAACATATGCAAAGATGCTCATCATCCCTAAATATTAGAGAAATGAATTCCTTGACCTCTTGAGACAATTTTTGAAATGGTCCCAGAATTTCTAATTCCAACTTTTCCTCTATTTAATTGATCTTGTTTGCAATCCAAATTCTGAATTCGATTTTTGACATCTCAGCCATCTATTTATGAATAGGATCATCAGGTGTGTCCACCAAAGTGTTCCTGGGGGGGGTTGATCTCCGCTGTGGGGTCGTATTTCCAGAGACTTTCTGCTGATTCCATCCCATGATTATTTTGCACCATTTGGCTGGATGAGTAGATAAGGATAAGTTGGGTTGGGGGTTCTAGGAGTAGTAATTGACCAGTACTTTGCCTGAAAGCTGGGACTGGTGTCTGTACCTTTTCCCCTAGTTTTGCCAAGGACCCGTACAGTGCTACTGCCTGTGAAACTGGGGATCTTCTTGGTGTGGTGGGGTTAAGTGGCTCTATCTTATTTTCAGCTGGTCTCTGTCTTACTCTAGAGAGTCAGTTACTTTGTGTTGAAGTCTGAGCTGTGGAGAAATACCAGCAGTTATGTCACCGCACCCCCCACAGGCAATAATTGGAAAAGAAAACTCAAACCTTCCCACTACCACACACCCAGGGTACCACTTTGGAAAGTCCTCAGGTGATTGGCCCAGTTGAAGAGGTCCCAGTCAATTGTCCCAGCCAGCACTGGCCTCAAATAAAAGAGTTGAAAAGTCTCTGGCAACTAGATAGCAGGAGTCTGCTGGCAGCTCTAGTATAACTCGCTCCAGTGCTCTGTGAGCTCAGGAGGTCCCCCCCCAAGCAAGTAAATTAGTCTGGGAAGGTTGATGCTTCCTTCCCCACCTTGCCCCTCTGTCACACCCAGTCTCTGGTAACCCTGCAGAGCTGTGATCCAGTTCCCTCCGATGAGCAGATGCTCCAGAGGTTTGCTTCTGCCTGGGTCACAGGGGGGTCTGTGGCTCCTCAGCCAGTCCACCAGTCTCTGTCACTGTTTGGCAGGGGGAGGTGAGGCCTGACAACCTGGGTATTTGATAGGGGCTGGGGCAATTCACTCAGTTCCAGCCCTGTCCTTGATTGATGTTGCTGATAGAACAGAACAAGTTCACAGAATTTTTCCCCTGTGGATCAGACATGGGGCTGCAAATAGGTCTGACTTAGTCTGTGATTTCCAGCCCTTTGTCTCATCTTTCATCCCCTCATGGCCAGGTGCGTCTGAGCTGAGTAAAGCAGTCTCTGCCCTGGGAATCAGCTTTCTCAGTGCATGTATTCTAATCCCCGCGCTCCACCCCAGCCGGTACTGCCTCAGGCATACCCTTCACTCCTGGGGCCTGCGCCTCTGCTGCAGGACCGCTCTGCCGGTGGCTGCCACCGGAGATGCTGCCTGGCTTCCCCTGGCTGCCCAGAGAGACTGGGAGTGTCTCCTCAAAACATCCCCAGGGGTGCGAGCCCCACTGCCATTGTTCCCACCGCTGCAGCTGCCGCTCTATGCCTCAGGGGACTGCCTCTCCAGCTCAGCCTCCTCTTGGTTCACTTTTCTCTAACCACTCCCAAGCTGGAAAATCAGCACAGATCAGCAACAGTCTGCACCCCTTCCACACCCTCGAGAAAATGTCCAAGAATCTAGACTCTGTGGGGGATAGACCTCCAGACCTTGGGGTGCGAGTGGAGTGGAGTGCCGGGAGTTCAAACTTGCAGGTAAAGAACATATTCAGTTTTATACAGTTTTATGCCTGGCAGGAGAGTGCTGTGGCACCCTAGTAGGGGAAGGAGGTCCGGGTTTTAGAGGGTCTCTCCCATGTGGTAGAGAGGGAGGACATCTGAACTCTGCTTGCTCTTTTGTATGGAGGTATGGAGTATACTGTGAGCTGTTCTCATGGGGGAGGGGACTCCCGCCTGCTTGGCGAAGTGTTCTGTACCTTTTGTTTGTATCCTTGGGGTCGCAGGTCATCCCAGCAGAGTTGATGTGCATTCTTCGACCTTCTCTTTTGGCTCAGATCCAAACCATCAGCTTTCTTGCTAAATTTCTGTCCTTTAACTCTCCTTCTGGACAGGAGCCTCTGTGGAAAGCTGACTACAGACCACCATCTTGGCTCCTCCCCTAACCTCAGCAAATTTAAAAGTATAGAAATTATACTTGTATCTTCTCAGACCACCGTGGAATAAAAGTTGAACTCAACAGCAACAGGAATCTTCATACTCAAACAAAGTCATGGAAACTAAATAAACTTAGGCTGAATGATAGCTGGGTCAAAGATGAGATTAAGAAGGAAATCACCAAATTTTTAGAACAAAATGATAATGAAGACACAAAATATCAAAACCTGTGGGATACTGCAAAGGCAGTCCTAAGAGGGAAGTTTATAGCATTGGAAGCCTTCATCAAGACAACAGAAAGAGAGGAAACCAACAACTTAATGGATCATCTCAGGCAACTGGAAAGGGAAGAACATTCCAACCCTGAACCCAGCAGAAGAAAAGAAATAACCAAAATTAGGGCAGAATTAAGTGAAATTGAAAACATAAAAATCATTCAAAAAATCAACAAAACAAAAAGTTGGTGTCTGAAAAGATTAATACAATTGAGAAACCTTTGGCCAACCTAACCAGAAACAGAAAAGTAAAATCTCTAATATCATCTATCAGAAATGATAAAGTATAAATAAAGACAGACACCTCAGAAATTCAAAAAATCCTCAATGATTTCTACAGAAACTCTATTCCCAGAAACATGAAAATCTGAAGGAAATGGACCAATACCTGGAAGCACACCATCTTCCTAGACACAGCCAGAAAGAATTAGAAATTTTGAATAGACCTATATCAATCACCGAAATAGCATCAACAATATCAAATCTCCCAAAAAGGAAAAGTCTGGGAACAGATGGCTTCACATCTGAATTCTATCAAGTCTTTCAAAAGGAACTAGTACCTATATTATACAACTTTTTCCAAAGCATAGAAAAAGAAGGAATACTTCACAACACATTCTATGAAGTAAATATCACCTTGATCCCCAAACCAGGAAAGGATCCAACAAAGAAAGAAATTTATAGACCAATATCATTAATAAATATTGATGCCAAAAATATTCAATAAGATCTTAGCAAACAGAATTCAACAACACATCAAAAAAATTATACACCATGGTCAAGTTTGTTTTATTCCAGGGTTACAGGTTTGGTTCCAATACACAAATCTCTCTCTCTCTCTCTCTCTATGTGTGTGTGTGTGTGTGTGTGTGTGTGTATATATATATATAAAATACATCACATAAATAAAATAAAAAACAAAGACCTTATGATTCTCTCAATTGATGCAGAAAAAGCTTTTGATAATATCCACCTTCCTTTCATGATCAGAACAATAGACATAGAAGGGACATTTCTTAAACTGATAGAGGCCATCTATAGAAAACCCACAGCCCTATCATATTGAATGGTGTAAAATTGAAAACTTTTCCACTCAGATCAGGAGTGAGCCAAGGATGCCCATTGTCTCCACTGCTGTTCAACATAGTAATAGAAGTCTTAACCATTGTAGTCAGGCAAGAGAAGGTGATAGAGTGTATCCAAATAGGGTCAGAGGAAATTGAACTCGCACTGTTCACTGATGATATAATCCTATACCTGGAAAATCCCAGGGACTTGACTTTAAAACTCTTAGAAGTGATCAAGGAATACAGCAGTGTCTCAGGATACAAAATAAATACTTACAAATCAGTAGCTTTTATATATGCCAGCAGTAGTCAAACTGAAAATACAGTCAGGGACCCTATTTCTTTTACAGTAGTGCCAAAGAAAATGAAATATCTGGGAATTTACCTAACAAAGGACATGAAAGATCTCTATAAAGAGAATTATGAAACTCTGAGAAAAGAAATAGATGAAGATGTTAACAAATGTAAAAACATACCATGCTC
Organism: Perodicticus potto; assembly: GCA_963574655.1. Taxonomy (NCBI): domain Eukaryota; kingdom Metazoa; phylum Chordata; class Mammalia; order Primates; family Lorisidae; genus Perodicticus; species Perodicticus potto. Next base: position 57,240 of record CAUYRH010007406.1, read on the forward strand.
ATGGCTGGGAAGAATCAACATTGTCAAAATGTCCATACTATCCAAAGCAATCTACAGATTCAATGCAGTGCCTATTAAAGCACCATTGTCATACCTTAAAAAGCTTGAAAAAATATGTTTAATTTTATACAGAATCAGAAAAAACCTTGAATAGCCAATACATTACTCAGAAATGAAAACAAATCACATTACCAGACTTCAGGCTATACTATAAATCGACAGTGATCAAAACAACATGGTACTAGCACAAAAACAGAGAGGTGGATTTATGGAACAGAATAGAGAACCAAGAAATGAACCCAGTTACTTATCATCATTTGATCTTTGACAAGCCTATCAAAAACATTCAGTGGGGAAAAGATTCCCTATTTAACAAATGGTTCTGGGTGAATAGGCTGGCAACCTGTAGAAGACTGAAACTGGACCTCCACCTTTCACCATTAACAAAAATTGATTCTCACTGGATAAAATATTTAAACTTAAGACATGAAACTATAAAAATACTAGAAGAGAGTGCAGGGAAAACACTTGAAGAAATTGGCCTGGGAGAATATTTTATGAGGAGGACCCCCTGGGTAATTGAAGTAACACCAAAAATACATTACTGAGATCTGATCAAACTAAAAAGCTTTTGCACAGCCAAGAGCACAGTAAGTGAAGAAGACGACCTTCAGAATGGGAGAAGATTTTTGCAGGTTATGCTTCTGACAAAGGTCTGATAACTAGAATCTACAGAGAACACAAACTAATCAATAAGAAAAGAACAAATAACCCCCTTTCTATGTGAGCAAGAGACTTGAACAGAAACTTCTCTAAAGAAGACAGACTCATGGCCTACAAGTACATGAAAAAATGCTCATAATCTTTAATCATCAGAGAAATGCAAATTAAAACCACTTTGAGATATCATCTAATTCTAGTAAGATTAGCCCACATCACAAAATCCCAAAACTACAGATGTTGGCGTGGATGCGGAGAGAAGGGAACACTTCTACACTGCTAGCAGGAATGCTAGCTAATACAACCTTTTTTGGAAAGAAGTTTGGAGAACAGTCAAGGAACTGAAAGTAGACCTACGGTTCGATCCTGCAATTCCTTTACTAGGTATATACCCAGATGATCGAAAATCATTTTACAACAAAAACATTTGCACCAGAATGTTTATTGCAGTCTAGTTCATAATAAGCAAGACATGGAAACAGCCCAAGTGCCTATCACCCATGAATGGATTAACAAATTGTGGTATATGTACACCATGGAATACTATGCTGCCATAAAAAAGATGGAGACGTAACATCTCTTATGTTTACCTGGATGGAGCTGGAACATATTCTTCTTAGTAAAGTACCTCAAGAATGGGAAAAAAGGATCCAATGTACTCAATACTGCTGTGAAATCCATATGTAATCACCTACACATTCATATGAATGGTAAAACATAACTATAGTCCAGAAAGTAGAAGGGTAAAGGAGAGAGAAGGGAGGGGAGAGGAGAGGCAGGAACATGGAGGGTATCTGGGGAGACCTCACCTAATGTGCATGATGCAATGGTACATTTCAAAACTATTAGGAAATGAGTATAATTGTGATGGATGTGTTAATCAGTGCAATGTAAGCATTTCACATTGTATATCAAATCAGTACACTGAACCCCATAAATGCATAAATGTACACATTTATGCTTTTATAAAAAAAATTAAAAATTAAAAAAATTAAAAAAAAGAAAAAAGAAAAACACGACCAACATCTGCCATGAACATATACTCAAAGTCCTTAATGAGACATTAGCAAACTGAACCTGCTGATTAGCAAAAAGGATCATGTAACATAACCAAACAGACTGATCTTCAAAATGCCACTCATTTAAGGTTTTTAATCAAACAATATAATGTACTATATTAACAGAAGTGATGAACCATCTGATCACCTCAATAAATACAGAAACAATATTTGTCAAAATGCCATACCTATCTATGAAAGTATGATAAGAGAAACTAGGAATTGAAGGCAACTTTCTCAACTCTTAGCTAAAATCAGAAGACTGACCTTCTAAATTCAGGAGTGTGCAAACAACACTGATTCTCACTGCTGCTCTTTAACATTGTGTTTAACCAGCACATAAAGATGACGGAAAGAAATAAAAGGTGTACATATCAGAAAGAAGTAATGCTATCATTATTTGCAGATAATGTGATTGTTTATTTGGAAAAGTCTACAGAGTCCATTTTTAAAAGTGGTAGAAACCAATAAGTGAATTTAACAAGGCAGGGATTCTGGAATGGTGATGTGAGGACCTCCACAAATCCAACCCTTCTTAAAAGAAGTAAAATTACTGGAAAAATTATCAAAATCTACTTTTCTAGAATTCTAGAGATTAACCAAAAGATTGTACCAATCTGAAAAGTATTCATTCAAGAAAATATTTCAAGAAAAAATACTGTACCTTGGTGCAGTGTTTTGGGGGTCATGTTTTTCAGATATCCAGTGGACATTTTTAATCCTTTCACCACTGTGGAAGTTGGGTTTTGTTCAAAAATTTCTGAGTGCGTTTACTTTGGTGGGAGAGCATTATGCTGGTCATTGTGGAGGACGGGTCTGAGAATATCCTGGAGAGCTATGTTATGGCAAACATATGCCATAACATATGCTTAGTTATGGAAAATTTCTTCAACATGTGTATGTCATTGAAGTATTCAATTTCTCCATCACAAATGAAACTCATTTTTTCTGGATATAGGATCTTGTGCTGAAAGTTGTTTTGTTTTAGGAGATTGAAGTTTGATGACCAGCCTATTATGGCTTGAAACATTTTGCCTGAGAGATCTGCAGTCATTCTGATATTTTTCCCTTTGTAGGTGATGCTTTTCTTACATCTGGCTGCTTTCAGAATTTTCTCCTTCATCTTAACTTTGGCAAAGTTAATCACAATGTGTCTAGGAGATGCTTTATGTGGATTGAGTCTTTCTGAGGTTCTGAAACAGTTTATTATCTGAATTTCTGTATCTATTGCAATGCTTCAGAAATTCTCCTCCAAAATCTCTTGGAGTAGAGCATTTGTACCTTTAGGACCATCCTCTCTCCTTCAGAAATTCCTATGATTGTTTGATCTTTTGGAGTGATGCCACAACTCTCTCAGGGAATAATCAGTTTTTGCTCACCATTTGTCTGCCTCTTTGAGTGTTTGGGAATGTTCAAAAGCTTTATCTTCAATTTCAGAGATCTTTTCTTCTGTCTGGTCCACTCTATTACTGAGGGATTCTAAGGTATTTTGGAGCTCCTCAAATAACTTTTTCATTTCCTTGAGCTCTGCTATCTCTTTTCTCATTATGTCCACATCTTTGGTGACTTGGGCTTTGAATTCATTAATTTCTTGAGACAACTGTAGAACTACTCTTTGGAATTCAATTTCTATTTTTTCTTCCATTCTATTTATCTTATTTGCCATCCCTATTCTGAATTCGATTTCTGAATTGCTGCCATTTGTCTATGCATGGCACTTCAGCTGTATCTCCTTTGTATTTCGTGAGGGGGGGGGGTGATCTACTCTGGTTATTCATCTTGCCAGAGTTCTTCTGTTGGGTTCGCACCATGTTTATTTTCCACCATTGGGTAATTAGAACTGGTAGGGTGAGATTGAATTAGGGTTCCCAGGTTGTAGAGATAATCAGCCCCTTGCCAAAGTGCTAGACTTTGTAATTGTGGCTTATCCCCTGCAATCTTACACAACCCCCTTTCAGAGTTTTGGCTGGAGACTCTGAGGACCTACTTGCTGAGATAATGCAAGCTGGCTCTGTTTTGAAATCAGCCAACCTCTATGCTATCCTAGGAAGCCATGGTGTTAGGTTTAAATTTCAGCTGTGGAGAAATACAGACAGCTGCAGTGCCCCGCCCCCACCCTTCAGTTCTTTTCCACTACAGAACTTCAAAGGTCAACCTCAGAGTGTCCCCAGGTGGACAGACCCAGAGACAAATCCAATCAAATTGTCTCAGTCAGTACAAACCCTACACAGAGTGAGGGATCCAAGGGTCTCCAACAGTACAATTGAAGCCAGGGGTCCATGCCCTCACCCGCCAGACTCAGTCCACACTGGTGTCCACTTCTCTGCTTGCCAGCCCAGTTGGAGTTGGGTACCACTCCCCCAGCTGCAGGTCTCAAGACCATATCCAGAGAGTTGCTGGCTCTGTTGGAGTCAGTGGACCATGCCCTTGCCCTCAGGTCTCAGTCCACACCCAGTAAGCCTCTTCTCACTGGCCCAGTTGGAGGTGGGGACCAGCCCCGCCCACCAAACTCAATCCATACCAGGCGATCACTCTCCACTTGCAGGCTTGTCAGAGCTGGGGGTTCTGCAACCCCTCCCAAAAGACACAGCCTGAGGGTCAACACCACCACTGGCTGGGCAAAGTCATAACCAGGGGACTGCTCCTCCTCCCGCTGAGTGTCCCTTTCTTTCCATGCCCTCTTTCTTCCCCACTAGTCACAGATTCTGTCCTGATGTTTGGCAGCCCACCCTATGCCCAGATCTCTCAGGAAAAGACCAAACACTCTGCGCTCTGTGGGCGGGGGACAGAACTTCAGACCACTACGTGAGGGACTGGAGATTTGGAATTGTGGGGGAAAATATTTGTTCAATTTTATGCCTGGCTGGGTGGTGTCTAGGTTCATAAGTAGGACCTCCCTGGAGAAAGAGAACTGGTGTTTAGCAGCTCTCTCCAGTGAGGTAAAATGTGAGGTCTTTTGTTCCCTGCTAGCTCACAGGAAGCACCAGCGGGTCTCCCACTTGGGGGAGGGGTCTCCTATCCTGTAGTCAATAGGCTTTGTACCTATAATTTATTTTCTTGAATGCTCTTCCTTGGATTCACAGCTTCCCAAACTTCTTTCTTGGCTCAGACCCCCACCTTTGGCTTCATAGAGTCTGATTCTGTCCAGTTTTTCTCCCTCTGTTCAGGAGCCTCTGCTGAGGGTTGCTACTAGTCAGCCATCTTCTAGAATTCTGTTTTTCTTTTTTTTTTTTTTTTTTATATTTGTGTCCGGTTTGTATCAGGGCAATTCTGGCCTAATATAAAAGTTTTGAAATGTTCTCTTCTCTATATTCTGATGGCGTTTAGCAGAATTGGTGTCACTTCTTTCTTAAGTGTTTGGTAGAATTCTCCAAAGATTCAGGGCATTTCCTTTCACTTTCGTCTGTTGTCTGTTCTCTGAGTCACACTGGGAAAGCCAGGTCTCATAAGTGATGTGTCAGGAATGCATCCAGAAAAAAAAAAAAAAAAAAAAAAAGGAATACATCCAGGCTGGTCTCCCTTGAACCAGCATTGCCTCACACCTCTCAACACACCGCACTTGTGCCATCTGTCAGAGTGTGAGGCCTCATCAGGTGAAGCTTTCCTGACTCAAAGATGATCATGCAGGAGTTTGGATGCTGCTGGTGACCCATCTGTAGTGCTGCCTGAGTGTCCTCAAATGTCACTTTATTGTCTTTAAGAAGCAGATTTTACACAGCAGTGATGTTTTCCTCAGTCACTGGACACCCACTCCTTTCCTCATCTTTCAGTGAAGTTCAGCCTCTTCTAACTTCCTGAAACCACCAAAAAGTTCTTATGCAGGAAGGAGTAAGGCCCCTGAAGGCATAACTGCAAACACTCAAGGCTTTGAGACTAGTTTAACACAGTTTTAAAATTCCACAAATTCTTGAGTGGAGTGTGCTCTTCCCAGCTCCATGCTGATGCTGATTGAGGGCTGTGAACAGCAGCAAATAAGCCTCCTGGTAGCACCAGGAAGCTGAGCATGTTGGAACATGCATGGGACAGTGTCAGAAAGGACACTGCTGACTGTGTTTGTTGTAAATGAATAATGGGCCATAACACAGTCTGTTTCAAACTTTCATACTGACTTTGGGATCTTAATTTTGGTGGCTCTTGGTCTGGCCTGACTTCCCCATGTGGCTGGGCCCCTCTGACACAGTGACCAGGCTTGAAGACTGCTGAATTGTGCAGGTCAGTCTGTCTGAGGAGACCAGTGCCTGTGTCTGGTCCATGATAACAGTGGTCAGGATGGTGGACAATGGAACACCAGTGACCAACCATAATGGGCAGGACTCTGGGGTCTCACCAGTACTGTCCTCTGTCAAAAGGACTATTCATGGTGCCTACACTGGGGATCTGCTCCATGTTTGCAATTTCCTGGGGTGCCAGGTTTGGGAAATGGAGCCCCAGGCATGTTTCTCCACTCTCGGGAAGGCATTAGCCATGCTGGGCGACATGCCTGCCAGCTGGTGCAACTATATTAAAACTGTGTGCAGCCACCCTGGAAGCTCAGTGCAGTGTCTTTGTGGAGAGAACAGGGGAAAATCCCTGACTGGTTTGATAGGCCCAAAATACATGTTAAGAAGAGCCAACATCTCCCTCCAGTGAATGTATTCTCACATTATTAGAACTGAATGCTCACACTGAAGCCAGTTTCAGATTCTGGGGTGAAATCTGCGATGTATTCTCAGTGTCTCACCTGACCCCACTCCTGCCCTGCATGGGGATAGCCTGACAATAGACTGGACCTTCTCTGCACCTGGCCATGGACAGGCCCTGTGGTTTGAGCATGGGATCTTCACATGGAATAATGGCTTTTGGCACCCAGCTGGATGGCCTGTCATGGGGAACCCCTTTGAGGAGCCCCCTTAGAGCCACCAAGCAGAGATCTGGGACCCCAGGATGGCAGGTGTATTCAGGATGATGGCAACATGGGAGAAGATGGCTCTGTGGTATTTCAACAGAGGTGGCCAGTGTGGGAGGGGACAAAAGGACTAAGAGTAACCACAGGCAAGGTGGAGGGGGACAAGAATCACATGGGGCAGTGAGGGGGATGAGAGTCACAGGGGAGTGGGGGGATGAGAGTCACACAGGGCAGTAGGGGGACAAGAGTCACACAGGGGAGGTGGGGGATGAGAGTCACATGGGAGGTGGGGGGGAAAAGAGTCACACAGGGCAGTGGGGGGATAGTTACACAGGTGAATGGGTGAAAAAGTGTCATATAGGAGGAATGGGGGGATGAGAGTCATGTAGGGCATGGGGGAATGAGAGTCACACAGGGCAGTGAGGGGACAATAGTCACACAGGGGAGTAGGGGGTTAAGAGTCACATAGGGAAGTGGGGGAATGAGAGTCACACAGGGGAGGTGGGGGGACAAGAGTCACACAGGGGGAGGGGATACAAGAGTTATGAGGGGGGGATGAGAGTCACACGGGGGTTGGAGGATGAGAAACACACAGGGGGCATGGGGAGACAGAGGGTTTCCTAGAGGCAGTGGAGTCCCTGAGTGCCCTCTCATAGTTGGAATGGGGTTGGGGTCAGTGACTGAGAGGTCTTCAGATCCAGTGTTGGACATGAGTCAAAGCCAGGCTGTGGCTGCCTGAGTCTGTCTGCCCAGTCTGAGCAGTCCCACTCACAGCTTGGACCCCAGGGAGTAGCTCATAGTAGGGCAGCCAGGCAAGGTAAGTGACATGTTCCCTGGGAGTTTGGGACATGCCAGGAGGGGACCTGAAGGCCACTTGTAAGGGACACCCATGTCACATGCTGGGTTACAGGGAAGGCCCCATCCCCCACTCTCCCTGCAGGGTGAGCATCAACCTCTTCCCCACTGGGACACTCCCTGAAAACCAAGCACTGTGGAGTCTCCTGCCCTGCTGAGTTCTTGGGGTGCTCTGACCCTAGAGTGGACCTCTTGATGGTCACAGGCATCATGTCTCTCTGATGTCCCTCTCTGTGGGTTCAGATTCTGGGAGACTCTTCCCCACTCAGACAGGAATCACCGCCCTTTGATGAAACTTCTCTCTGGTAGGAAGAAAATTTCAAACTGACAAATCAAGCCCTAAGCCGCCATAGTCCTGTTCTGGGTGCAGAGTCTGTTAAGACCTGCGGATCTGGCTGTGCAACCAAAGAAATGTAAGGTTAGAAATGATTAGAAAGAAAGGGACAAGACACACAGAATAGAATTTTCAAAGGTGGGAGCACAGGGGATCACTGCCTTATGGGGTTCTGATGGGGGCCCCCGAGTTTCAGTTCCACTCAGCTTTTATTGAAGGCTATTTGTTCATTAACCCAGAGGATAAGCTGAGAAAGGAAACAAAGATGACAGCAGTTTCTCTGAGTGAGCATATCAGCTCCTATTGTTTCTATAATCATTAACTTTAAGGGTCTGAGCAGCCTTCAGAAATCTGGAACCTGAGCCTTGTATGGGGGAAGCCTCCTGTCTGTGGTCATGCACACAGATTCCCAGGGAGGGGTTAAACTCCAGTAGTTCCTGTGCAGTAAAACACCATTGGTGTCAATCTCCTCTGAAGAATCGGTGGGAGAGAGGAATTTTCCTCTCATCACCACCACCACAGAGGGTCTTCCTCTGTGATAAGGGATATAAGCCCTCCTATCCATATTTCAGGGCTTGGGCTGTTCCCTTGATTTCTGCCCCAGCAAAATACAAATCTCCACAATGTGTATTTGCTTTGACTATTAACTGGGCAGGAGGCAGCCTAGTTAATGCTTCTTGCTAGGCCTTGCACACAGCATCCTCTGTGGCCATTAATCCTCAGAGTGTTCACAGACCCAGCAGGGTGATTGCAAGTTGTATTCCCAACAGGCCAGGCTTCTAAGAAAAGCAGGAAACTTGCTCAGATAAGAAATTTAGCAGCAGCTGGTTTAAAGGTAAACTAGTTTTACATTTCCTTTGTTTGGTCTCGCTTAGCTTACTTTTTTATTTTTCCCTTTTTCTAGGGGTGTTTTCCCTTGCCAAGATTGGGGTCTTTGGGTCTTGTCATTCTGCCTGCACCAAGCAGAATCATCCTGTCTGGGGATTAATAGCCTCCAGACCCAGAGCAAATGAACGGCATCGGTGTGTCCTGAGACCATGTTAGGGATGAGCTGGTGCCCAGGAGGCAGTGGGTGTAGGGTTTTCTGGGGTTGGTTTAACTGATGCAGAGGCCATTTGGCTCCCCTCCTAGTCCCCCCACTGTGTCCCTGGGGTGTCACAGTGGATGGCTATGGAGACATCTGCCATGACTTTGCAGGTGCTGCTGGCCACTGTTAGCAAAGTCATCAAACATGTACAGACGTGGCAGCAGGTGCAGGAGGGATGCTTGGGGTCCCTGGTGCTACCCAAGGTCTCCCGCTAAGGAGTGTGTGACCTTGTGGAGATGGTGTTCTGAGCGAGAGGCAGCATGCTAACTCTCTGCCCTCTGTCAGCCCTCTCACGCTCAAGTCCTACTGGGGAGGCTGTCTCAGGGCCCAGCTCCCACCAGCTCAGAAACCCTCTACCAGGCACCCTCTCTGCCCCAGGGAATGCTTCAGTCCCAGATTGCTACTGTGTGGGGACCCAGCCTCCCTGCCAACTGGAAGCCTGGTGGCTTTCCTAAAGGGGATAGCTGTTGTCTTGGCCTTATAGGGGCCTGAGCCCTCCTGAGTCTTCTCGTGGGCAGGCCCAGGATGAGTACCCAGGGACATACGGCCTAAAGTGAGGGGACCCTCCAGCTCTCCTGCTTCCCTGTAAAGGCCCAGCCTGCAGGACATGTTGGCTCCAGATGGGGAAAGTGGTAGGTGGCTGTCATGAACTCTGAGCCAGTGGGTGATTCCTGTGGGGAGGGGGCCACAGCACTCCCAGGCCTACTTGCCCAGGCCTCTGAAGTCTTCCCCTGGACCCTGCCATGTTGGCTCAGTGGTCAGTATCATTGAGGGACCATGGCTGATCCAGGGGGAGTGGCTGCCCTGGGGGTAGGCCTGACTGTTGGCCCAGTCAAGAAGCCCCCTTGATTTTAGCTGCAGATTGCCCATCTGGCATGGCTCAGGGCTGCCTTTGCTGGGCTCTGATACTGTCCTTGCCAGATGTTCATGGCCACCCCATGGGGCCTCTTGGGGCCACCCCAGTGTGATGCAGGGATGGCTTCTCCCTGGACTTGGGTCTCTGGGCACCTGTGCAGCAGATGAGGAACTCCTCCACCCCTGTCTCAGAGCTCGGTCTTGGCACCGCAGGGCACTGCCTCATCTGGGGCCTAACCTGAGGCTGGTCAACACTTCCTTTAGTGCTTTAGTTCCTCACCCCCTATAAAATGGGCATGTACATCTTTGGGCTTGTCTGTGGGGTGGGAAGGGGCTCATGGCACCAACTCCTCACTGTCCCTGTTTGAGGGAGTCCATTGAGACAAGCAGAGGACCCACTGTGCGTGAGGTGTCCTGAGCTGTCCAGCGTCAGTTCATCCTGACAATGTTGGCCCACGAGCCTCAAGGTTGGGTATGCTGCCATCCACACAGGACCCTGTGGAAGTATCTGCTTGGTGGCTCTGCTCCTTTCTGCTGCCTGATGCCAAGGCCTTGTTTCTGCTGTCTTGTCAGGCATCTCTGCCACAGAGGCTCTGAGCCAGCTGCTATTGGCCTGGGAGGCCTGGGAGTAGGGGCACCCAGCCAGCTCTCTAGGACCCCTGGGCACGGACCCCCAGACTCCTCTCTTGCCACTCTGGTCCACCTAGGGATGGGGTCAGGGGTCTTCTGTGGGGCCTGGGGAGGCCACATAGTCTGTCCTTGCCCACTGCAAGGCCCAGATGACTGGCCGCAGCCGTGCCCATCACCACACACTTTCCAGAGCCCAGGGGATGGAGCTGCCTTTGTCACTCAAAGAAAATGTTCTGAGGGTGGCCTGGTCCAGGTGAATGTGTCACTGCACCTTCATTGGGAAGGAATTTGGGCTGTTCGGGCTGGAAATGGTCAAACACCCACATTTTCTGCAGAACAGGACTTCTCGGAGGGGAACATTCTTGGTAAAGGAGGAGAAGCTTTGAGTCCCACTTTATCTGCTGTCCTGGACTCATCATTCTGCCCTATGAGACCAGGCTTTTTGTGTCCAACCTGAGATTATGTGAGGATTGTTTTACTTATCTGTGGTGTCAGGTATCATAAAAATTATGCATGGACCTTTTCTTTTGCTCATCAGCTTTTGTTAGTGTGTATATTTAATGTGTGGCCCAAGAAGCTCTTCTTCTTCCAGTGTGGCCCAGAGAAGCCAAAAATTTGGAGGCCTTAGGCCCACTTTGGTTCCTTCCTGGGCCTCACAGCCTGAGGAAAGATGTGGGATGACCCTGAGGCAGGCAGGGTCTAGAGTTGCCTCTGCTCCTGCTCCAACCCCCATTTGCAGGTGCACCTCGGGCTGCTCATCAGCTGGCCTCAGGTACATAAGAGAACCTGGGGTTTTGGTGGGAAGGGCTGGGGGTGTCTGTTGCTGAGTGGGAGGGGTGGGTGTGCCCCCATCTGCAGCCCTTCAGAAGAAAGCTGGGCAGCCCTGGTGAACCCCTGGTGCCTGTAGCTGGAAGGGGGTTGGTGAAGCTGCCCTGCAGCAGTTTCTCCCAGCATGGTCAGCCCAGGTGCTCTGAGGGCCCACCTGCCAGCACCTTTATCCTGTGTCTGGCGGCTGCACTCCCCACAGCACCCCAAATGGCACCCCCAATGGCACCCCAGGAGCCCTCACTCACCTGTGACACCCCCCCATAGAATTCCTCACCAAATCCCTAAGAACCCCCCATAATACCCTCCATGGTATACCCCATGGCACACCCTGGGTACCCCCATGGCATCCACCACAGCACCTCTAGAATCCCACTTCCTTATAGCACCCTCCATGAAAACCCCCCACAGCACCCCCAGCAGCACTCCCCATGGTACCCTCTGGAAACCCTGACTCTCCAATGGCACCCCCAAAGGAACTTTTCACAGCATCCTCTATGGAACCCCCATGGTACCCTCCAGGAACTCCTACAGCACCCCCAAGAAAACCCTGGGACCACCAAGGCACCCTAGGGACCCCCATGGCACCCTCAGGAACCCCATGACACTCCTTAACAACCTACTCCCCACAGAACCCCATGGAACTCCCAGGAACCCTCACAGCACCCCCAATGGCACCCCCTGGGAACCCCAACTCTCCAATGGCACCCCCAAGGAACTTTTCACATCACATCTCATGGCACCCCAATAAAACCCCCTGTGAACTCCCATGGAACCCCCATGGCACCCTCATAATACCCCCCAGGAACTTCCACAACATATCCAGGAACACCCTGGCACCCCCAAGAACCCCACTCCTTCATGGAAGTTCCCACAGAATCTTCCACTTCCTCATGGCACCCCCATGGCCCCATAGAACCAGGAACCCCCGCAGCCTCATGGAACCCCTCCCGAATCCCCCAGGAACCTCCATGGCCCCATGGAACTTCCCCAGAACCCCAAAGAACCCCCATGGGACCCCTGGGAACAACTATGTCACCCCCACAGAACCCCCGGGAACTCCCACAGCACCCCCCCAGGAACCCTCACAGTACCCCCCAGCACTCCCCATGGCCCTCCCACAGGACCACTATGGAATCCCCCCAATGGGCACCCCAGATGGCACCCCCCAATGCACACCCCCTTCTGCCCACAGTGGGGGCATCGATGGCCACTCTGCTCTCTACTGCATTTTTCCTGTGAGGGGCGCAGCCAGGGTGCTGGGATCCCTGAGTGGTCACTACAGTGTGCTGGGCAGCTGGGAGGAGCTGGTGGGAGCATGCTGTATGGGTGTGTACATACATGAGTGCATCTGTGCACACAGTGAGTGTGTATGTGTGGATGTGTGCACACATGTATGAGCGTGCATATGTGTTAACATGTGTGCATTCACAATGCTTGTGTATATGCATGCACAATTATGTGCATAGGCAGTATGGTGTGTATGCATTGCATATATACATGCATGTGTGCCTGTGTTAATGTGCACATTTGTACATGTGTGTACACGTGCACATGTACGTGTATAATGTGCATACACATAGATGTATGTGTATATGAACATGTACATGTGTGTCTTTGCATGTATGTGGGCTCCATGTGTGTTTTTATACATATGTTGTGTACATATGTGTATGTAAATAGGTAGCTTTTGGCTGGGATGTAGCACCCTGGAATTGGGGTGGATAAGTGTGGGAATGGAGCTTTCTAGGACACCTCGGCTGGGTGAGCTCAGCTGTGTAGCTGACACATGTCAGCCAGCCTGGACCTGGGCTCATGGGAAGCTAAGCCTGCTGTGCAGAGCCTGTGAGAGCGGATGGGGGTGGGCAGTGCTCCTTCCTCTGAGTCAGGCAGTCTGTTTCCATTTATGTGTCTGCCAGCAAGAGGCCTCATGCGAGGGGCCTCGCAGTCTGGCAGCAGTACATACACAGCTTGTGGGCCCCTTGGATCTCCAGTCCACGTTAGATCACAGAGGGCCAGGGTTAGGGAGGCTGGTAGCCTGACTGGGGTCCCAGAATCCAACAGTAGCTTGGGATTCTGACCCACATCTGGAACCATGTGGCCCGAACCCTCTAGCTTTGTTCATAAGTTGGCAGCTCATGGACCTGGGCTTCTGGGTCCCTGTGCACCTTGTCCAGTCTGCAGAGTCTGGTCACCTTCGAGGCGCCCACACCCAGCAGCTCTGGGATGCCTGGTCCCTTTGCTCTAACTCAGTGTGAGGGCCAGTTAGGCATCTATGCCTGAGGCTGAGGTTGTGTAATCTCCATCATCAGGAGATCCTGACCCTATCACAGAGGGAGATGTGGGGGCCTCTGCCTAGCTGGGCTCTCCGCCTTGACCCCCAGCCCTCAGCGGTTACCTTGTTTTCTCTGGCAAGGTCCTCAGAAGCAGAGTAGGCTGGGTGCAGGGCTGTGGGGCTGTGGCTGGCCCTGAGCTCGGACCCTCACGCTCATCCGGGACAGTTAGACACAGGGTGACCTGTCTATCCCAGAGAGTACTTCTGTGCTCCGGTCTCTGCCATGCTGCCTTTCTAGGCTCTTCTGCCTTTGTTCAAGGCCCTCCTATTCCCTCAAGGTCCAGGCTTTTAGAAAACATGAACTTGGGAGCATGCTCCTTTCTCTGAGTTCTGTGTTAGCTGGTGTCTGGGCTGGGGCCACATAGAAAAGGAAGACTCCAGCGACCTTCAGGCTTTGGCAACCCCAGAGGATGCTGATGACCTTTTGGCTTATAGGATCTGCATGTTCAGGTTGTTGGACATGGGCAGATCACTTATCTGTCTGGACCCTGCCTTCTCACATGATGCAAATGTCAGGGGAAGAAGCCAGATTGTGTAAAACAGTTTAAAGAGCTTTGTCCTGAGCCAAATTTGAGGACCATGACCCAGAGCCATGCCCAAGAAGCTTTGAGCAAGTGGACTTGAGCTGGGGTTATGGTTTGGTTTTATACATTCCAGGGAGACAGGAATTACATAAATCAGTACATTGAGGGGGGTGCATTGGTTTGCACTGAAAAGGTGGGACACTCAAAGTGAGGCCCATAGGTTATAGGTGGGTTTAAAGATTCTTTTCTGACAATTGGCTGTAAGAGTTAGGCTCTGTCTAATAGCCCAGGAGTCAGTGCAAAGGAATGCCGAGTTAAGGTCAGGGTCTGTGAATCAGAGACAAACTACAGGACACAGGCCCAGACTCAGGTGGTTTCTTGTGTATATCAAGGACCTGCAGGTATGTCTTGCATAGCCTTAAGCCTGGTAATGAGTCACAAAGGGCATCTCTAAAGGGGAAAAGGGCATGATGAGGCACATCTGATCTCCTTTCTCATGGCTGGGATCCCCTTGGCCAAGAGGGGGGCCAGTCAGTCAGCCCCTGGGGGGAGCCTTAAGATTTTCATTTCACATAAATATCCCTATGGCGTACTGAGCTTCCCCCAGGAGGTTCAGGACCTGGACAGTCCCTCAGTTGTCCCACCTGCCCTCTGGAACGCTCTAGTAATTAGGAAATGTCCTTGGGCTTATAGATGGCTGTGTTCTTCTCTGTCCTCACATTATTGTCCCTCTGTGTTTGTTTATGTCCTAATCTGCTCTTCCCATAGGGACATTGATCTATTGGTGTATGGCCCATCCTAATGACCTAGTCCTGCTTTGATACCTCTTCAAAACCCTGTCTCCAAATAATATCACATGATAGGCACTTGGAGTCACCACTTCAATGTATGAATTTTCCAAGTAGACAATCACCCCTGATGGTGAGCAGGGGTGCAATGTCCTCCCAGCTCTTTCACAGTGACTCCCAGGAAATGGGAACATGAGGATTGGCTCGAGGTGCACTTTGGAAGACTGGACATCCAGCCTAATGAACAAGCAGGTTAGTGCGAGGCAGATGGCGTGAATGTCCAACTCTCTCCAAACAGATGCTCCTAGCTCCACCTGGATGCTTTGTGGTTTCACCGAGGCACCCTGATCCAAACAAGAGAGCAGCAGATGTCTCAGGGCTAGTCGAGGAGCAGCAGATGTCTCAGAAGGCTGGTGGGGACTGTCTTCGCCAATGTAAGTCTTGAGGAAGGTCTTCACAAGTATCTACCGTGACAGCCACTCCCCAGATGCAGGGACACACATGTGAGCACACCACATGTGCACGGATTAGACATGTCCAGTGGAAGGGTCTACATGGCTGCTGAGAGAAGCCCATGAGTCACACCACCCCTCTGCCACCTGCAGTGTGGATAAGCCAAGGGCAGGGTATTTTTTCAGGGCTCAGTTGGCCACTGAGGCCTGGTGAAGTGGTTTGTTCAGTCAAAGGGCCTTGCAAGTACAGTCTGGAATCCAAAATTACTGAGCAGGTGTACTTTATTCATATTGCTTTTGAAAAGGGAATTTGGTTACACGACATCTGACTTTGGGTCAACTTTCCAGGACCTTCCTTCTTTCCTTCCTTTCTGTCCCATCACTTCACTGGGTTAGGGTGGGACACATAGAAACATTCATGAGATGTGGAGTGTCTTTGCCTCATCTCTCAAACAAAATGAGAAACTGAAGGTACTTGGACTCCAAGTTTCCCTCCACCCAAAGCTGCTGTTGTCCAGGATTTCACTTCTTTCTTTCCAGCTGCACAAACCAGACATGTAAGTGTCACTTTGTGCCACCAATGTCTGTACAGATTTTCCCACTTTCCTCAGCGGCTTTGTTTTCAATTCCTTCTCACTGCTCAGACCTCCTGTCTGGGGTCGCATTTCTTCTGCTTGCAGCGTGTGCTTTAGAACGTCTTTCTGAAAGTGTCTTGGTAGTAAAATGCCAGGGTTTTGTAGTCTATAAAGTTTGTATGCTAGGCACCTTCTCAACAGAACACCCTTGTGACTGTGAGGTTGGGGTTGGCAAGACTTCCCTGCAGTGTGCTGAGGGCTGGGCTGAACACTGTTCCTTTGCCAGTGATCTCCGGTTCCCTTGAAGATCTCTCTTTGTTCTGTGTTTTGAGTGTGATGTTTAGATGTGGAATACCAGCAATTCTAGATGACCTGCTTGAAATTTAAATTTAAATTACCCTTTTTGAGAGGTTCTGGCATTGAACTGGGGTGAGGGTCTCCAAGAAAGGAGAAGAAGCCAATCTAGGGACAAGGAAAGAGTTCAACAGAGAGGAAAGGGGAATGGAGACTGGCCTGGTGTCAGCTCACTTCACACATTGCAAAGGCTTTTACAAGCCTCATCAGTATAGCCGGAACGAGGCAGTGAGTCAGAGCACACCTGAGTCCCTTCTCTAGTGCCAATCGGATCATGGGTCTATTCTTAGGGTCAGGATATGGGTAGGGTGTTTCCAGGAACTCTGGCCTGGAGGCACTCCAGAAATCTGGGGAGGAGATCACTGTTTTTTGATCTGATTTTCTAAAATGGCTGCACTCACTGTATGAGAATTCCTTTCCTGCACTTTTGAAAGTTTTCAGATGATGAAAGATGCACTCAGTTTCTTCAAATATCTTCACCGCAAATATTGGCTTTTTTTAGTATTCATACCTTCACTTTCTTTTCGGTTTATGAAGATTATTTTGTAGCCAGTCAGCAATGAATTTAAAAAGCTTAAAAATTCTTTTTAAATCCATCATTTTTAGTTGTGTCTAGTGTCACACAGAAAATATGGTCTTCTGTATTGATACAATAGAAGTCCCAGATGGATCTTTTCGAAAAATAAAATTTATTGAGTTATAATTTATGTCTTTTCTCTAATTCACCTTCCCTGACCCCAACTTGGGAAGTCCCCTTTCCTGTTATCTTGTCTTCTTCTACTGTTAAAGTTATAGGAGTCGATTCCTGCATACATCATTCACGCGTAAACCTGGAACCCTCCATCTTCTACGGAGGCAGGCAATGAGGACAGCTAACCACAGACCACCTACACTTGTGAGCCAAAAGAAAGTTTGAAGTTATCATTTAGGAAACAGCAAGAAAAATCCTAATATGGTTTTCTTTTAGCATCACTGAATAAGTGCTTCTGACCTGACGCTGTTCTACCTTTGCCTAATACTGATTATACTAATCAGATTTATGTTTTCCAGAAATGTCATCAAGCCACACGCAATAAAGATGGTTCCAATCCATGAACCCCTGTATCACTCTCCCTCCAGAGAAACCCTAACTGCCCCCTTCTATCATCGCCCGATTCAGTAGGAAGCAGTTAGATCGAGTCTTCGCCCTTTTTCCCTAACAGCAGTTAGAGTTTCTACTCGGAGAGGGAGAATTGATGCAGGATACCTGCCGCCTCCTCCTTGGCGGTATGGGTGCTGCGGCAGCCAGCTGAAGAACCAGCGGGCTGGATGACAGGCAAGGAGGGGGACCTCCAACCCCCACCAGAGGCTCCAAAGGCCAAAAAGGCTGGACAACTGCTGAGGAGACACCTGTGCCTTGGTGTCTCCTTCACTTTACACTTAGGACTAAATGTGGAACCCCCATTTCCTATGCTTAGGTCAATTTCATATGAATTTCCTAGGCCTCAATTCCATGAATGGACTGTCCATTCCAGTATATGCTGGCATGGATTGAATTCCATTCATTGATACATTCATTCACTTTGCCCAGGCAGAAGGGACTGTGTTCATTCGTTGATACATTCATTCACCTTGCTCCCGGCGGAAGGGACTGTGTTCATTCGTTTCCTGGCCAAGGAACCCATACACCTATATGTACCCCTAGACTAAAAGCCTAAAGGGGGTGACGGGGAAAGACCGGGAGAGAAACAGAGAGAGCTTTTCTCTCCCCACTTGAGTTCTCTCTCTCTACCAGGAGCTTTAGTGTTTTCTGTATTCTTTTCTGTAAACAAATTCTGTCTTACCACTGGAAAAAAAACAAAGAAAGAAAAAGAAAATGCCATGAAGGCTATGTTAAACAGTTTGATGAAAACATTTCAGATTGTATATGAAACCAGCACATTGTACCCCTTGATTGCACTAATGTAGGCAGCTATGGTTTAATAAAATAAAAAAAAAGAAAGAAAATAGGTTTTGAATGTGGAAAACTAAATGTGGGGAGGAGGATGTTAATGTTTTTAAACTGACAAGCTGTCAAATTCACTTTTTCTATGTGTTTTTACCCATATGTAGATTCTTGTAGCCATTGCCAAACATTTAGAATAATTCTCACATCTAAAACTGTCCCTTTGTATTCAGACCCGACACCTACACCCACCCTTGGCAAGACCTTTTTTTTGGTTCCTGTATTTTTTGCCTTTTCTAGAATGTCTTATAAATGAAATCATAAAGTATATAATCTTTGAGTCTGAGTTCTTTGACTTAGCATGATGCATTGGAGAGTCATCCAAGCTGTTGTGTGTATGAGTAGCGCATTGTTTTTTATTGCTAAGTAGTATTCTATTGTGTGTGTATACTATAGTTTATCTATTCACCTATAGAAGTACATTTGGCTGTTTCCAGTTTTTGGTAACCATGAAATGTTGCTATAAACATTTCAGTACAGATTTTTACGTGAACAAACAAGTTTTCATTTCTCTAGGATAAATACAAAGAAATGGGATTGCTAGTACATAGGCGAATGTATGTTTCACTTTTTAAGGAACTGCCTGTATTTTCCAGAGTAGCTGTATCATTTTGCATTTCTACTAGGAACATATGGGAGTTCTAGGTGGTCCACATCCTTACCTGCACTTGGTATTTTCAGGTTTTGGTTTTTTAATTTTAGCTATTCTAAGGTATATATGCTGGCATGTCACTGTAGCTTTAGTTTGGATTTATCTAATGACTAATGGTGTTGGGCATATTTTTGTGTAGTTATTTTGTACTTTCTCTGGTAAAGTGTCTACTTAGGCCCTTTGCCATTTAAAAAGCTGAGTTTTTCTTATTGATGAGTTTTGAAATTTTTTTTTAATATTCTGGATGCAAGTCTTTCAGAATATGATTTGAAAATATTTTTCCCAATATGTGGCAGGTCTATTGATTCTTTTAACAGCATCTTTCACTGAGCAAAAGTTTTTAATGAAGTCCAATTTATTAATTTTTTTCATGTATTGTGTTTCTGGTGTCATATCTAGAACTCTGCCTAATTGAGGTAAAGAAAACTTTCCCTGTGTTTTCTTTTCATTATTATTAAATCATAGCTGTGGACATTGATGCAATCATGGTTCCTGTGTTTTCTTTTGTGAGATTTATAGTTTTATATTTTACATTTCAGTCTATTCTCCATTTTGAGTTACTTTTTGCATAAACAACTTTTTTTTTTGAGACAGAGTCTCTCTCTGTCACCCTGGGTAGAGTGCAGAAGCATCATCACAGCATTCTGCAACCTCAAACCCTCAAATTCCTGGGTTCAAGCAATCATCTTGTCTCAGCCTCCTAAATAGCTGGAACGACAGGTATGAGCCATGATGCCAAACTAATTTTTGTATTTTTAATAGAGACAGAATCTTCAATGCAGGCTGGTCTCAAACTGAACCAGCTCAGGTGGGTCTCAAAGTTGGTTCCCAACCTCAAGCAGTCCTCTTGCCTTGGCCTCCTAGAGTGCTGAGATTACAGGTGTGAGCAACCATGCCCAGCCTATAAAATGTTTTTAATTTTTAACTTATCAAAATTATTGTTTTAATTGTTTGACTTTCTTTTTTAAAGATAATGATTTTGCTTTTATAAAATTAATTATGTTTATTATGCAGGATACAAATAGGAAAGCAAAGTATACAACCCAGAAGCAGCTATCTATAACTCTTGATGAATGTCTTTTCAAAAATCTTTCTATATATGTACCAATAGAGCCAGAAAAAAAATAAGTAGGTGAAAGTTACATAGTTTTTATTTCATTGGAAATATTCTTAAGAAACACCGATTATATTAGATTCCCTTAGTTTTCTTTATCTGCCAACTTCTTCAAAATAATACCTTCATTTTTATTTTTATTCCATTTTATCATATATGATTGTCTCAGTTCTGACTCTGAGGACTTTGTCTATATTTTCAGTCTTTTCTTTTTCTATTATTTGCTGTTTCTAATGTGAAGTGGATCTTGATAATGTTTGGGGGGTCTTTGCTTTCATTTATTCACTTGACCTTTGCCAGATTATTATTTACTTTGTTATATTATGTGTTATTCTTTTCTGCACCTTCATCTCTATTCTCTAAATTTTTCTTTAGAAAGAGGGATCATGTGATTGAAGATTTAATGAAAGCTGTGGAAATTATTTGCCTGAATCCTTCCTTTGTTTGCTTAGATGATTCCTCTTGAAATGTATGTTCTTCATTTGTTTTTTTGTTTATGTTCCTTATGTTCCCCACCCACTCTGCTTTGCTAAGGTCCTGTGTGACTTCCAGGGGATTGGTTTTCATTTTTAAGTTGACTGGACTGTTGGTCCCATAATAGTTTGAGAAGAGGAGAGAGAAGAGGGAGCTAAGATAGTTCACAGCTTCCATTCAGACAAACAGTCTCTCATCAAATCTGTTATTTTACCTGCCCAGGGTGCCTGTCTTCCATCCCTCTTCAGTTTTCAAAAGATTTATGAGGTTCATGGCAAGGATCCTAACGTCAAGGTTCTCTACATTATGATCTCATGACCTACCTTTAAACTCCTCCTCTGTAACCGTTTCCCCTCTGGCCAGGAGTCTGAATAACAGACAGTAATAATGGTGTGTTGGCATCATCTCTCCATCAAACTCAACCTGCTCTTCTTCCCTATCAAACTAGGTATCACCAGGGACAGTCCTTTCTATATATGCCCTGAGATATGGTGCTCTCATACCCTGGCTGGGCATTAGAATCACCTGGGAGCTTTAAAAAATGCTGATGCCTGGACCCTACTCCTTGAAATTCTGAATTCACTGGCCTACAAGAGGACTTAAGTATTGATATTAAGATATCCCTGAAGGAATTCTAATGTCTGCCCAAGGTCAAGACCATTGCTAATCAGAGGAATGTGGGATTGAATGCCCACATTGATACCTGGTATCAATATCAGAAAGGTAGGGGCGGCACCTGTGGCTGAAAGGAGTAGGGCACCGGCCCCATATGCTGGAGGTGGTAGGTTCAAACCCAGCCCCAGCCAAAGACCGCAAAAAATAAATAAATAAATAAATAAAAAAAAAATATCAGAAAGGTATTCTGCTGCGAGTGTCGGTATGTGCTGGCTTCCATAGTCCTTTGGCAAGTGTACATCACAGCTGATGCGTTGGGATGGTGGCTATTTCTTTTTTTCAGTAACAAAGGTATTTCCGGTCTCTATTTTTCACCGTGTTTCCTATCTGTAGTGTGTTTTAAACAAGAAAAGTAAAATGTGAAATACCTTTATATCACCAACTTTAACTAGATTCTTTTATCTTTAGAAGGAGCAAGTGTTTTAACCTTAAAGATAAATGTACTTACTTGTGTTAGACTACTCATACTACTACAATCTGCTTATATGTATATTGGGATTTTTTTTAAATAGATTTCATTTGAAAAGCCAAATGATTGTGCTCTGAAAAACTTCAAAAAACACTGGATTAGTTCTAAGGTGCAGTCGAGAGCTATCTTAGCACCTGTGAGAAGCCACCTAGGTTGCTGAAAGGCAGTCACCTCTGCCATGTGGAGGCCTATGTGCTTCATGACCGTGAGATATAACTGTCCTATTGTCTAAGGCTGCTGCTTACATATAACTGTCCTATTGTCTAGGGCTGCTGCATTGGCAGCCTTTCCTGAGTGGTAACCGCCATGCTCTCCGCTGTCACCAGGTGATAGAATAACCCCTGTGTGCAGGGGAGAGTGGACCATAGTGTCTTTCCAGAAATGGACTGGAAAGAGGGGCTTCACCCCACAAAAGTTACTGCCCAGCAGAGAAGGCTTTTTCTCTTCCTATTTTCTCTCTCCTTTTTCTTGATTCCTTCCACCTTCTTCTCTTTCTCTTGCTCTTTCTCCTCTCATCCTTTTTCTTGTTTTGTTTTTCTCCCTACCGGGAATTAAGAACAGTGTGCCCTATATGTCTGTCAAATGTGTAGCAAATACTTTTTCTCAATTTCTCCTTTGCCTTCAATTATTGTGGATTTGGCCAAAGAGGAGATTGTGCCTCACCTGTAACCTTATTTATTAGTCTTTTATTTTAAGGCTTTAGGATTTTGTTCTATGCTTAGGAAGGCTTTCTATACCTTAAGAATTTGAAGGCATCCATTCGTATTTTCTTTTTCATACTTTTGTGATTCTGCTCTCCTTGGATCTATCATTTCAGATCCATCTGCAATTTACTTTGCCGAGTGAGGCAGGAATACTACTTCTTCTCCCCTAGTCCCTGTCCCAAAAGACTAGCTCGTAAATCAGTGTGACTTATTGAATAACCTGTCTTTCAACTGTGGATTCAAAATGCTACCCTTACAATAAATTCACATATGTTTTATTTTCTCTCTGGACTCTCCATTCTGGGCCAAAGATCAGTCTGCCATGTCAGTAGTGTACTGTTTTATTCATTATAGCTTTATAATATGTTCTATTATCTAGTAGAGCTAATTCATTGTCATTTCTCTTCTTCCCCTAAATTTTACTGCCTTTGACAGTTTTTGACAATTATTATTTTCCAGGTTAACTTTAGAATCACTTTATAGGCTGATTGATATAATTGGTATAACTTATGCCACAATCAATGCATACATCAATTGATTGGTAATTATCCTCTTTATAAAATTGAGTTTATTTTGTTTATAGCCAAACATTAGTTGTATCTTCATTTATTCTAGTCTTTTAGTTCCTCAGAGAAGGAAGGATATTGGGGATTTTTATAGTTTTTATAGATAGATATAAAAGTGTTCAGTTTCTGAAGACTTTTTCTCAAATGCATTTCTGTTTGTGTTGCTGTTGTGAATATGCACTTTTTCCTATGTTATTTTTAACTCATTTTTCATACAGGAAAATTCTGATTTTCTGTATCAGTTGTCTAATTATCATTTATTATTTATTGTTTTTCATTGAATTGTTTAGAGTTTTCATGTTGATTATAAATAATTACAATTTTCCTTCCTTTCCAATTTTATATTTTGTATTTATTTCTCTTCACTATTTATATTGGTCAATAATGGCACAACAGCGGTAAATAAGAGTAGTGTTAGAGCATACCCTGATTCTATTCCTGATATTGGTATGAACAATTCTGAAGTTTTAACATTCAGCATAATGCTTTTAGTCTGAGAACATCTAAGAGTATTAAATTATATTAACATATTTCCTAATTTTAAATCACTTTACATCTGGTATGAATTTCAATTGGTAATTATGTACTATTAAAACTGTACAGCTAAGTTTTATTTGCTAATATTCCATTTAAGATTTAAGATTCAAAAGTGAAATTAATCTTTAGTAGTTTTGAATCAAGTCAAGTTTTACCATTGTAAATAGTTCGATGAAAATATTTCAGATTGTATATGAAGTCAGCACATTGTGCCCCATGTTTGCACCAATGTACACAATTATGATTTAATAAAAATTAAAAAAAAAAGTTTTACCATCAATGGTTTACTTGCTTTGTTACAAAGAATTCTGAGATTTTCTTTCCTTTTTATGCATGGAATAGTTTAACTCCAGAATTATTTGTTCCTCAAATATCTGAAAGAATTTACACGAAAAGCTCTATTTATGTGTGTGTGTGTGTGTGTGTGTGTGTGTGGACACATGAGAATCACTTCTTTTATAACTTTCTCAATCGCTTCCACAATCATTAACATGTCTTTAGTCAGTTTTGATAACATTTTTCTAAAGATAATTTCACACAGTTTTAAAACACATTAGCATAACATTATGGAAATGTTAAATTTATGTTATTTAAATTTCTTACATATTTGGGATTATTTCCTTGCTGTGTGTATCTGTGCTTCTTTGCTTCATTTTGATCAAAGTAACTCTAAATTAAGCATCCCTAATCTGAAAATTTGAAATCCAAAATGCTCTGAAATCCAAAACTTTTTGAGCACTTACAACCCAATAATGTCACATCATGGGTGGGGACTGAGTGCCTGCTCTTGCCTGGTGATGCTGCTGCACCCCTTAGTTATACTGGACGTGTTAATTTTTCACTATATCAATAGTATGTCATTCATTTTTACTGTCAAGCACTATGTGAAAAAGTGTAAGAAAATGGATTGCTTATCAGTAGCATATAAATTCAGAGTCAGGGATGACAGTGACCCCAAACAAACACAGATTATCCACATGGGGACTGAGATAGTGACACTTTTGCTTTCTGATGGTTCAATATACACAAACTTTGTTTCATGTTCTGAAATCTAAAGCACTTCTGGTCAAGCTTTTCAAATAAGGGATATTCAAATGTAGTAATTTATCTTTTTTGTTTTAACCTTTTCATTATTTGGGCAATTAATACATTGTTCTTTTCTTTGTCTTTTTGTAAACATTTTTTAAAATTTCAAAATGTTAGGGAGTACATATACTTTGTTTACATACTTTGTTTTTGTACAAAGTGAGTCAAAGTTATACACACAAGTGTGCCCTTCACCCACATAGGTGTGAATTTCCTTATCCCCTCCTCTCCTTTCCCCCACCTTGATTTTCATTGAGATTTACTTCCATATGTGCACTTAAGTCTTCATCGATTATTTCCCATTTGGTATTGAGTACACGTGTTTATTTCTCCATTCCTGTGATGTTTCTGTTAGAGGAATGGTTTCCAGTTCCCTCCAGGGTACCCCAGAAGATACTAGATTGCCTTTTTATAGCTGAGTTGTAGTCCATAGTATGCATATACCACATTTTATTAAGCCGTTGGTGGGCACTTGGGTTGTTTCCATGTCCTTGCAATTGTGAATTGTGTTGCTATAAATATTCAAGTGAAGGTGTCTTTTTAAAAAAATGATCTTTTTTCCTTTGGGTATATATTCAGCAGTGAGATTGCTATATTACATGGTAGATCTACATTCTATTTTTATTAATTTCTTCTTATTGCTTTTCTTAGGATGTTGTT
The DNA here is from genome assembly GCA_963574655.1 of Perodicticus potto. Classification (NCBI taxonomy): domain Eukaryota; kingdom Metazoa; phylum Chordata; class Mammalia; order Primates; family Lorisidae; genus Perodicticus; species Perodicticus potto. Next base: position 82,438 of record CAUYRH010007406.1, read on the forward strand.
ATTTTTCTAATTCCTTTAGTTGGATTCTTGAGTCAATTATTTTAATTATTTCTTGTCTAATATTCCAAGTGAAGCTGAGATAGGCTCAGTGAATACACATATGCTACTCTCCTTCACATCGCAGGGTCCCTTCAAGTTTTATTTTAGCTGTGTTACTGGTCCTGACCAATGGATTGTGAGAAGAAGGGATGTATGTTATGTCTGGACTGACGTAGTTAAGAATATCTTTCTCCCTCCTCTTCTTTCTCCTTTGAATGCAGTCTTTTAGGCCATGTCTTCCAGAAGGCACAGCTACAAAGTGGAAGCTCCTTCATCAGCTGCATCCCTAGTGACTGTTTGCAACAGGTGTGGGACATGAACAAGAAATAGCTTTTACTGTGTTAAGCCACTGTGATTTTGGAGTTTGCCTGTGGTGTCAGCTATTAGTGACTTATCTTGTCTAACAATATATTTGAGGCTATGACTGTTCCTCAACATCTCCAAAGGTTTTGATATGCACTGGAAATGGTGTTTGGGGTTTTTGCCCCTCCATGATATATGTGCCAGTTCCCTTTTATTCATTCTCATAGCTGCAGGATACATCTGCTCAGCCCAAATCTTGAAGTCTCAGTCTGACCAAAACTGCAGCCCCACCCCCACCCCCCCAAAGTCACTCTATAAATGCAAACTGTGACTGTCAGGCCCCTCCTAGGCCCACTGCATTTGTTCTTGACTTGCTTCTCCTCAAATGCAGTGCCCCACCAAGTTACCAATTCTTAACTCCATCTTTCCTTCACAAATCCGCTTTTCCTCCTGGGGTCTCAGTATTTGCAATCCATCTCTTTGGTTCCTGGTTTGAGGCTTTCCTATAGATTACCTTGGATTTGGTTTGCCCACCTTCAGAGGGTTTCAGGGCGCTGGTGCTCCAGCCCAGGCCTACCTGGCCGGCTCAGGAAGATCATGTGGGGAAAATTTCATCCTCAGGCTTCCCTGCAGACCCCCACCCTCTCTCATTCCTCCTCCTTCTCATGCTCCCTCTACTGAAGGTCCCATACACATGCTGCACTGAGTGGGTGCTGGGGGTCTAGGTGGTCCCAACTCTCAGCTTGGCACAATAAGGGCTTTCTGCAGCCCACTGGGGGGCCAGAGGGAAGATGAAGACATAATGCTGCTGCCGTTTTCACAGCTTTAGGACGATCTGTATTCTTGGGCCTTTTCCTTACGAGGGAGTATGGGATTACATATGATTTATAAAGTAAACAATATACACTGACAGCATGTGAATGAATAAAAGATGAATAAATAAAAGCATAGGAATAAATAAGCCTCCTGCCTTGGCCCTGCACTGAGCGGCTAGAAAAAGTGGAAGCATCACAGCAGGACAGGGCAGCTGGTGGCTGCTGCCTCAGTGATTCCCCCTCACCAGAAAGCAGCTGTACTTCTATGCTCAGGATTGAATCTGCCCTCAGGAAGAAACTGCCTAAGCTGGAGAGCTGGGATTGACGCCCTGAAGGGTTGTGAGAGAGAGCGTGGAAGGCTAGAGGAAGTCAGCAGGCAGGGAGGGAGGCTGGGATACCTTCTGGCTGCAACTAGCAGTCCTTTCCCAGGGACAGGACTTCTGGCTTGGGCCCAGAAGTGGTGCAGCCTCTGGATCGCTCCTCCGTCCTTCCAGCAGATGGCAGTGTGCGTATGGCAACCAAGGCGACAGCTCCTGGGATCATCTTGCCACGGACTTGCAGGCAAGAGAGCAGGATGGGAATCACTTTCCTTCTTGTCAAAGAGCTAGATGATCAAATAAGAGGTCATCTATCCCGCCAAAGAATGTGTCCACTTCGTGAACTGCTCAGGGGAGGCTTACCCAAGAGTGCCGAGGCTGATGGTGGTGAGGCCCTTCTCTCTTTCCCTGTCCACCTTGCCCTGCTCAGTGCATAGGCTCCCCGTGGGCCTGGTGGAGGTCAGTATTGACCACATCTCCTCAGGGCACCCCTACACCAAGGAATCTCAACCATGTGTAGCCAGCTCTGTGGTTGCAGCGTTGTCACCAACTCTCAGTTGAAGCTGCGTCTGGGTAGCTCTCCCAACAAAGGTGACTCGTCTGCAGCAAGGGTGACTCATCTGGGCCCTGAGTTCCTACAGCTCCACCACACTGACCTGGACACCTTCCCCAGAAAGAGCTCCATAGGCCCCCACAGGGCCCTGAAGAATGGGGGCTCAGCAGCAGGGGCCCAGCTCTTGTTGGCCACTCTCCCAGTGAATGTCCAAAGATGCCACCTGCCCCATCTCTGTCTGGGATTCAGGCATCCTGGTTTGGGTTAAGTCACCAGTTCTATTTAAATGGAGAGAGTAGCAGACAGGACCCCAGACAACACAATAAGCCTGTCCCAAGGACAGATGTTCTAGCATCAGCTTGCCCACAGCATAGTCACAGGGCACTGCTCCTCTGGAAGCCTCCAGATGCCCTCTCTCCTTCAGCACCATAATAGAATGGGCCTGGGCTGTGGTGTCAGACACAGCTTCCAGTCTTCACCAGTTACCATCTCTGTGGCTTGGGCCAAATGATTTCTTCTCCGAACCCCAGTTTCCTCTTCTGTGAAATGAGAATGTTACTAGTACCTATCTCATAATTCTGTGGGGGCATTGGAGGAGCCATAGAAGATGGGAGTCATTGTGGTTTTGATGAAAGAGGAAAGGGTAGCACAGTAGAGGGCTGGGTTTGAGGCTTAGATGGACTCAGACCACTTATTCCAGGGCAGGTCTGCTCAGGCCTGCCAAGGCCAAGCCTCTGGGACTACAGCTTGAGGAAAAAATGACCAGGGTGGAAAGCCGTGGCTGGTCATGGCAGGTGTCTCATAGTGACAATCACCTGGACACCTCTGGGGACACTGGCATTGTGTGGTATTTGGGTTTTGGCTTTGACCTTGGCTCTGAGCTGGCCTCTGGGCTCTAGGCTCTGAGCTTGGGCAGGGTTGATTATAACGGTTCTCAAACTGTGGGTCGCAACCCCTTTGTAACAGTGAAAATACATCGCAGCATCAGGAAGGTTGAGAACCACTGATCTAAAATGTTGAAAATTATATTATTTGGGGGAATCACGGTTAAGTCTTGTTAAGTGTAGGGCTAGGTACACAATCAGTGATGAAGACGTAATGTACGATGAGTGAGTGCTGGCTCTACTTCCCTGATTGCAGTCTCCTGATAGAACCCTCTTCAGATAGGAGATAAGGGTTCCAATTCTTACACTTCCTGCTCCCCTCTTGGTCCAGGCTCTGTAACTTGGGGTACTTAACTTTCTGAGCCTCTGCTTCCTCATTTACAAGTGGGACAGAGAAACATCAACAGGGTCTTCCAGCTCTGGGACAACTGGGTCCTAAAGGGAGAGATCGGTGGGGGCTGAGGGCATAGAGACTCCTTCCTGAGATGGACAGAAGCCTTTGGGGGTGGCAGTGGCTCCCAAGTATGGCACATACTCCAGGTGTTATAAGAGTATTTTCTAGGGTTAGGGGAGAGAGACATTATGGGCAGGATTAGTAGTGACAGTGGGGTCTTGGTGTTGGAACTGTAGCTGCTTCCTGATGGCACAATTTCCTTTGCCCTGCAGCCCCACAGTTTGCTGACTGTAGTTACATTTCTCCTGGATCCATCCTTCCAAGACCAGGGGTGGAGGTGGGGTCTATCAGTCCTGGGGTTTTCCTGCCTTTGGATCTGTGAGGCCTCAATGTCTTGGTAGATAAGCTTCTCTATTTTATTCAGGGGTCATTGGTGTACAAGGAAGAGAACATTACTCAGGTTAACCCAAGTAAGGGAGGCGATAAGCAGGGTTCCAAAGACAGGGCCCTAATGGTGCAGCATCTCCAGAGCCTGAGCAGAAGCTGCTTCTAGATCCCTAGTGGCTGGAGGACCTCTGGCAGTTGTCCACACTCCATGCTGCAGATTTCTCTCGTACCCTACTGAGCCGTGCCCTGTGTGTCTGCTTGTCCTCTCCAACCCTCTGTATGCTTTGTGTTTCTAGCTCCTGTTTACTCATGATTTCTCAATTCCAGCTTGCTGTAACCCTCCATGGCCCTTCAGGTCTCATGACCCCATACTCTAAGACCTTTCTAGATGCATCTTTTTACCTTCTGTTACTAACCGATTTTCTCCACATTTTAAAATCCGGATTTCCAAAAGCAAGAATATTATTTGCCACCTTCTAGTCAGGTACCAAGTTCTTATCCAGTTAGCTGTGTTGGAGGGTAGCATACTATAAAACCTGCTGCCTGAGAAGGCGATATTCAACTGACTCTCTGATGGCATTCAAGGAGGCTGCTTTGACTGACTGAGGGGGTGAATGGGATCTGTGTCCCATCTACTTTCCTTGGCAAGTTATGCACCTTTATATAGGGCTGCGTGAGCCCAGAGGAAGAGAGAAAGGTGTGCCCTTAGCAGAAAAGAAGTAGCCCTGTGTCTGATGTGTCAGATACTATGATTAGCACATAATCTTATTAGTACACTGCATCTTTTATCCCTTCTCCTTTCCATCCTATTATCTGCTAGCTTTTGCTGCATAACAAAACAACCTTTCCATAAATTAGTGATTTAAAATAACAACACTTATTATTGCTCTGAGTTGGTTGGGTGATTCTGCTAATTTGTGTCTGATTTCTTTGATCTGGGCTAAGCTTCTTCATGTGTCTGCCTTCAGTGGGAGGCTCTGCTGGGGGCTCTATGATCCAGGATGGCATCACTCACACAACTGACAGTTGTGCTTCTGGAAGTTGGCTGACAGGGACAACTGATCTGCATGTCTCTCATTGATTAGTAAGCTAGTCTAGACTCGGTCACATGGCAGTTCAAGATTCAAAGAAAGCAAGTGGAACTATACAAGGCCTCTTTTTGTCCAGGCTTATAATTTACACAATGTCTCTTCTGCCATATTCTTTTAGCCAAGACATAAAAAGTACCCCAGATCTAAGGGTAGGAAAAAGGTTTTTGATGGAATACGTTGCAAGGCACATTGTAAAAAGGAAAGTAGAGGAAGAATAACTTGCAACCATTTTTGCAATCTCCCACATGCCAACACCTCTGCCATGATGCTCCATCTGCCATGGAAGACAGAGCAGAGAGGACCTAAACATAGCCCAAGGGGCACTTGAGAGCAGAATCACACAGGAATGCTCCTAAGCCTGTATACAGATCTAGGATTCTTAGATATATGCTCTGCTGACTCTGGAGTTGGGGAAAGAAAATACAGAGCTTCTTTTTCACTAAGTGCCCTTTGTCTTTGCTCTCACAATTTATATAACATGAAATTCTTATATTTTCCAACGCCTCCCTAAAAGTTATGCTCCCAAGAACACACTCATAGCCATCGTGGACGGAAATATGGAGACTCCGATGTCTATGAGGATGGCCCACTCAACACCCTGACCTCCTAGTCTCTACCTCCCTTCTCCATCTGCACATGGCTCCATTCCTTACCTTTGTGCTACTTAGCATCCCTAAAGGGACGTCCTCACCTAGGAATCCTCACCTAGGAATCCTCACTCTCTAGTATTTCCTCTGACCACAGCCTCATAATTTTTAGGTATTCACACTTCCTTACCCCTGCTTCTTCTGTTTTTGTTCTCATTGGGGCAGCTTTTCAAGTCTTCCTTTTTCTAGAAGCCATTCAGCCTTCTCCTAACTTTGGTTCCTCTCTATCCTTCCATTTACTAGTCTTGTGAACACACTCAACTCCATTAACCTCTGTGCTATTGTTAGTGAATTCTTAATCTGGATCAAATCCAAGGACTCTTCTTTCTTGTATGTGCACACAGGCTGAGTGCCACTGGGAACAATCACCAAAAAGCAAGAGCTAGAATCCTATAAACAGTGGTCTCCTTCTGCCAAGCCCTCAGCTCTTCCCAGCCCTCCCTCTGTTCATCCCCAGCATCTCTGTCTCCTGCTTTCCACAGAAACTATTTCAAAATTTATTCCCTCTTCTGTAACCTCCTGCTGAACCACCTGCCACTTCATTCATTATCGGAAAGCCCTAAGGAATAGAAACCTTCATATGGAAACTCCTTTGATGCCCTTTTCTATCAATAACAAATTGTAATTGATTGCATTAATGTGCACAGCTATGATTTAATAAAAAAAAATAACGAATTGTGATCTCTCACTCACTGCTGGATCTGACTCAAAATAGTCCTCAAACTACTGCTTTTCTTTCTCCTCTGAGCTGCTTCAAAGTTATGCCCACACCAATTGTCTTTTTAGGTTTAGCCTAGAAGGGGACAAAGCTGCATGGCTTATATGGGGGTCTAGGTGCCATGTGGGTTCTCCTATCCAAGGCCAGACAGAAGCAAGCTAAATCGTATTCCATTTTAGGAAAAGTCAAAGTTCATTCACTGGAAACACTCAGAACAAACTCCAAGTCCACAAGGATAATGGCAGAATCAGTTTGCATTATGGAGTCAGAATCAGAACAAAAGTTGAGTTATATGAGATGGCATCACAGGAGAAGCAGGTGAGGAAAAGGGAAGGGTGGATCTAGATGATTTCTCTGATAAGCCTTAGAGCATCCAGAATCTTTCTTGGCCTTTGAGTGCCATATGCCAAAGGGATAAGGGAACTAGATTAACTTAAATGTGCAGGATATAGAGGCCACCATCTGCCTTTGTGGATGGAATGAGTCTAGATTTTCCATGGATTCTTCTAGAGGAAATGAGCATGTTCCTGGGAAAAGAGGGGGGAGTGAATAGGGCCTTCTACCTTCCTTCATGGCCTATCCCTCTCCTTAACACCTGTACCTAGTTGTCCATAGTATCAAGGTTCTGCCTTCCCTTTATGGGTTGTGGCATTCAGGTTGAGGGTAAGAGGAAGGAAGAACTTGTGACAGGATGTCTTCCACATCCAGGATGTCCTTCAGGACACTTCTTGGCACACAGTATGATCTCAATAGATATTTGTTGAATGAATGAAAAATGATGGGATACTCTAGGCATGTTTGGAAGATAATTTGTCCATTTGTTGCTTTCTTTCATCCTTTTGAGGCTGTTGTAACCTGGTTTCATGAACAGATCCTAAAGGCCAGGTGAGTTCTACCCTGTTGTTACCACACCAGGTCAATTATGGCAGAGCCAGAGTTCTTCTCTCCCTACCCATCCCAGGAGGTGGTGTGCTTTTGTGGGAAGAATTCTGGACTAGGAGTTAAACACCAGTGTCCTGGTCCCTTCGTGATCACTGACTTGTTGAACAAACTTGGGAAGGTACCCCACTCTTGGGGCTTCAGTTTGTCCTGAGGATAATCGTTTCTGCCCTTACAGAGTTATTGCAAAATTAAATGAGCTAATGAATTGAGGGAGTTTTGCACATCATAAAATATGGTGCATGGTGATAGGACTATGACGATAATGATACTGAGTGTGGAATCCGAGATAAAACATGGTCTTAACCAGTCAAAATACACAAGCTCTTCGAGGGCAGAGCATGTGGGTGAGTCTCCTCTTAGGCTCACAGGTCATCACATAGACGCTGCATAAGGCATTGAATAGAACTGAATTTCTTTCCTCAGACACCCCTAGTAGTGACCCAGATCTGGAGGTTTTAGGCCAACGAAGGTAAAGCTCTCCATCTCCTGTTGTGCCCCATAATCGGCTGTTTCTCCTTTTACACCCAACCACCCACCCATCCTCTGGACCTCAAAGAGAGAGCCTGAAATCTAAAGTCTTCAACTTCACCAAGTGTCTCCTCTGTGCTCCTGTCACCGTGGACTGTTAGTGTCATCACCATGTGCAGTATAGCTGGCTACCCAGTGGGAGGCAGATGCACAGTGTCCGCATCTGCAAGTCAATCACTCCCTTTTGGCAACACCATTTAATGCAAAACCGAAAGCAGCAATTATGCTAACTACATCTATTTTTTGCTATTAGATGCTATTCAATAGGGTAGCTGTAATTATCATGCATCTATGGGTCATTTTATAATTCTCAACTTCTTAGTTATATTTGACCAAAAATGGATAAATACACAAATTACAGTCCAGCCCATTGATTCATACCAGGAATGGGATTCTGGGGTGTCCTCTGGAGTGTCCACCGGTACCCACATGCCCTTCTTTCCCTGTATAGCTAGCCACTGAGGGTGCCCAACCTCAGCCCCGGGCACTGGTACACATATAGTGCAATGTTGAGGGAAGAGAAGCAGCTGCATATTTAGGTGGCTGTGAGAGACAAGACCTGGGCCTCAGAGGGGAAGGGTTCCAAAAGCACAGGAAGTGATGGATGTGTCACGAGGACTCTCTGATGCTAGTGGACATTTGACAGTCTTGCTGTAGCCTGCATGGGGGTGGGGTGGGAATCCAGTTTCAGGAAATCTCTACCTCTCCCAACCTAATAGCAGTGGCTCGTGGCATGTGGGTCTGCTCTTCCTTTTTCTCCCTTGCTGTGCTCCTCCAGATGACACTCCGTCCAGTGCTTGGCCTTGACAGCCAGGTAGCTCTGGCATCTATCTTTCTTACCCCCTGCACGCCTCCATCCACATATGCCCCCCACACTTGTCTCTGGGAATGAACCTGGTGAAAGGGGGTCCAATTGGAAGAGAACTTGAGGAGTCTCAGGCCAAGTGTTCCATAGCTCAGCAGTATCCAAAAAGCCTCTTCCTCTACAGCAGTGTTTTTCAACTTTCTTTATCTCAAGATACACTTGAAGTGATTGTTAAACCTCATGGCACCCTTAAATTATGATGATCCAAAAAAAGAATTAAAAAAAGAATACGCTTACTGTACTTACTGTGCTTTGAACTTCTTTCAAAAATAATTTAATTAATGACTTTAATAATTTTCACGGTGCATCTAAGATCCTCTGGCAGCACACCAGTGTTCCATAGCACACAGGTTCAAAAAATCACTGCTCTACACTGTTCTGGTACTGGAGCCTCAGGAAGCCCTGGAACCAATCCTATGTTTGTCCATTTGCTTAATAAAAATCAATTGAGCACACACGATATACAAGTTTCAGTTTAAGTATGCCAACCAAAACATGTGAAACGCTGGTGGGAACATTTTGGTAAAAAGTAGTGGTAGGCTGGATAATGATGGACTCAGAGCTCTTGGTCTTCAAAAGTACTCACCTGCTCTGTGATTTGGGTAAATTATTTCATTTTTCTTTGCCTCATTTTCCTGATTTTTATTTTTATTTTATTTTATTTTTTTTTTTGAGACAGAGCCTCAAGCTGTGACCCTGGATAGAGTGTCGTGGCATCACAGCTCACAGCAACCTCCAATTCCTGGGCACAAGCGAGTCTCCTGCCTCCGCCTCCTAAGTAGCTGGGACTACAGGTGCCCGCCACGATGCCCGGCCATTTTTTGGTTGCAGCTGTCATTGTTGTTTGGCGGGCCTGGGCTGGATTCGAACCTGCCAGCTCAGGTGTACGTGGCTGGTGCCTTAGCCCGTTGAGCCACAGGCGCCGAGCCTTTCCTGATTTTTAATATAGAAAGAATAAGAACAATGGAAAGGGTATGGTAAAGATTAAATAAGATAATATTAGGTTGAACAACGTGAAATTGCCAGAATTTGGCTATTTTTGAACCACAAAACCACCAATGTCATATGATTTAACCTGCCAAAGTGCTTAGCACAGAAGAAACTGCTCTGTAACTTCCTTGTTTTTATTTAGATTGTACAAGGCCGATGGTAAGTTCTTTAACCTTGACTGTCGAGTGTTAACAGTTGGATAGGAAGCTTTCTAGCACCACCAGAAAGATTTTGACTCTAGGTTAACATACTTGACAGATTAGCTTTATTCAGACCGGGGCACAATCCTGTTAGAGCAGGCAGTGATTGTCAATAGTTAAACACTAGCCAAACACCTACCTAATTGTGTCTAGGAGTTGGGATTTTTTAGATTGTATAGTCTTATTCACATTATTTAAATATAAAGCTAACTATTAAGGGTAATTTGTGGTCTCTCAGTTGTTTTAACAGAGAGCTTTATTTATTGGAAATCACAATGAAGTAGAAATTATCTCTGTCCTTACAGCATATAATAAAAAAATACAGATTTTGAAGTACCAGAAACCAGAAGGTGCAGGAGCATGTTGCCTCTCAGCTGAGGAGAGTGCAGTCCTCAATCCTAGAGGGACTAGAAGGGAGTGAGAGAGAGCATGACAGTCTGTTTTCCGGAAGGCTTGACTCCTGGATCCAGGCCCCTGAACAAAGCCCTCCTTGCTGTATCTTCTTCTGTTGAATGGCCTACTCTGGCAGCACCTTCACTGGAAGCACCAAGAGCTCTGCCCTTCCAGAAACCAGCCCACCTGATCCCATGTTCAGTGCTCCTCCCAGGGAAGTACTGGTCTCTGCCCCAGTCCCCAGAGGCAAAGAGCTAGCTAGCATCAGTCGGCTATCCCTGGGCACCTGTGAGCAAGGCAGGCTCCTCAGGGCTTTATGTCTTTCTCAACGTCCCTAGCATTGTGCTTGCGTTTTCTCTAGCCAGGACCCACTTCCTAGCTTTCAAAGGAGTGAGGCAAGGTTGCTGGCTCTGCAGTCTCCTGGGGCCTTCTGACTTGGAAGAGCAAAAATGTACCAACACCTGCTATGGCTGCAAGCCCCTTCCCATATTTCCTCATCTCCCTCCTCCAGCCTATTTCCAGTCCTTAGAAAAGTCTAATGGGATACCTGAACTCCCCTTGGCCTTTTTTTTTTTTTTTTTTGCAGTTTTTGGCTGGGGTTGGGTTTGAACCCAGCACTTCCAGTGTATGGGGCCAGTGCCCCACTCCTTTGAGTCACAGGCACCACCCATTCTCCTTGGCTTTTAACAAAGAGACTATATTTTATTTGCGGAGTCAATGTGATGAGTAGCAAAGAGAAAGCAAAAATATGTGGTTTGCAAGTCACATATGAGAGCAGGAAAGTCCCACCCCACATGTTGCATGGGAGGCGATGGAAGCTCAGAAGGGGAGGGGCTGCCAAGGTCACCCAGCAAGTCTCTTTTCCTTGCTCTAATAAGCTTTTCTTTCCACAATATTGTATTGAGTGCCAAAATGTTGGCCACCCCCAAAGAAGAAGAAGAACTAGAGAACCAATCTCAAAGTGTGCATCTCAGCCGCAGAAGCCTCTGTATTACAAGGCCCTAGGGAAATGCAACCCCCCAAGTTTGAAGTGAGGAGGCCCCCTCTTGAAAAATCAGTTTAAATGCCCTCCTTTATGCACATGCCAACTTTGACTTCAAAAAGACTTTATTCCCAAGGATAAACAACGCCATGTTTGTGTAATATAATTAAGTGAAGGCATCTTTAAATGTCATACTAGCTTGTGCCCATTTCAAATTGTTATGCATCAACAGAACTTAACGAGATAGCCAAGCCTTCTCCTTGCTGTGAGACTGAGATAAGCCACAGCACTGTGGGCCCTTTAATAGATTGCCAAAATAAAGCATTTTCTATGCAAATTATTCATGCAGTGGGACAGCTAATCGCTTGCCAAGAGCCCGCCCACTGCCTCTCTGCAATTAGTCTCGAAGTTGAAAGAGCTCCAAACTCTGCAGGCGCACTCAGGGCCTCCTGCTCCTATGGCTTGCTTTCAGGTTAGCAGAAACTTTCCTTCCTCTAGTGGTAGGGCTGGATGCCCTGCCATGGAGATAGTCAGTTGAGGGGAGTGAGGGGATGGACAGCAGGTAGATAAAGATGAAAGGGTAGGGGGTGTCCTGCGCTATCATGGCCTGGCATCTGACTCAGGTATATAGTATTCACTTGGCAGACATGGCACCCTGAGCCTCAGTTTCCCCACCTGAGTGCATCTATAAAACTGAAATGCACTCTGGTCTGAGGGTCCCAATAGCATGGTGTTTGGAGGACAAGTGGCAAAGGGAATTGGGAGCGAGCTCAACTGTTTCCCGGCTCAAGGAAGAACCCAGGTACGGCTCCTAGAAACCAGAGGCTCAAGGTCAGGATAGGGATTTGGGGTCAGAAAAACCTGTAGGGTCCCAGTCCACCAACACTCCTATCCTGGCAACTGGCATCATAGGCAGTAGGAAGGCAGTCTCTGTGGCAGTCAAAGGAGAATCCCTGATAATTGAACTAGGGTTAGCGTTCCCCCTCATTCTCACGCAGCTCCCACGAGGTCTTTCTCTGCCTCTCTTGGAAGTGCGTCTCAGAGTTGCTCACTGTCTCTTTCTCTGTACGTGCATGTTCTGTGGCTGCCTCCCCCTTTCTCCCACCAACAGATGGCTGTGAAGACCTCTTCAAAGGGAGGCTGTCACATCCCGTGGCCTCCTGAGACAGGACGGGAGCAGATCTGGTCTGGGAATGGAGGGCTAGGTGTGTCGCTCTTGCACCAGCTTGTGCGGGACAGTACCCACAACCTGGATCATACGCTCACTCCCAGAGGATTGGAGTTAAGACGCTAGCCCAAATGAGAACCCCTTTGGCCTCCAATTCCAAGATTCAGTGAGATGGCCAAACCCAAGTCGTCCAGAGGAGCAGACTTGCTCAGTGGGGGATCAGGGAGCCCCATCAGGGCTGAAGTCACATATGCAGTGAACATATGCAGGATAGGATGGTCATGGTTTTGGTGTCTGAGAAGCTAGGAGCTAACTGCTCACTTGGTAGGTTAGGCCTGGGCTAACCCAGGCTTTTTACGTAAATAGTTCCCTTTCTTAACACAGGCTATTCTCCTCATTAGAATTTGTTAACACATCAATATGGCAGTTATTTAACCCAGCAGAGTGACAGATAATAGATGCTTGCTTTTGATTTTCTTTGACAGTCTTTTGATACACTGAGAGCCCCAGGGAGGGCACAGATGACAGGATCATCTGATTGGGACCCCGAGCATCAGCTATGCTCCTTCCCAGGCTGATTGCTGGTGACTCTGACAGCCCCACCAGCCAGAGGACGCAGCCAAGCTTCCCCTGAGGCCTGGGTAGCTCTTTCTAGAGCTGTTAATCCTGTGCAAGGGCTGAGCGCTGAAGACCCCTGTTGCTAAAGAAGCAGACAACCCAGGAGGAAGAACACATTGAGCCTCTGCTGCTGGTTCACAGTGGAGACAAAGATACTATCAGATTAGCTGGCCACCTTCGGGGTGCAGCCTGGAAGGCAGGAAGAACTTCAGTAGCTCCAGCCCCTCACTTGTTCTCATTCAGAATCATATCTGGTCCTTACCTAGGTCCCCAAGAATGACAACTTCATTCTAATTTGTTTTAGGGTTCAAGGCTCTGCCAGATCACCTGCCCACAATAGCTTTGTCCTAAGCTTAGAGCTGCCCTTTGCTTAAACCAGCTTTGCTCTGCCAGCCAGCCATGGACACTGTGGCTGGGGGTCCTGTCACTGCTGATACCCAGAGCTTCTTGTATCTGGCCCCGGCTCTAGAGGAGCACAGTCCTGAATTCTTCTTACCAAGCTCCATGATCAACAAGGTCCTCCCTCACCGTGTTGGATCAGGGGTCCTGAGTCTGAGCTGGGTTTGCCTTGTGTTTGCCCCTCTTCTTCTGGCCTCCTTATTCCCACTGCTTGACAAGCTCCTACACAGTGCTCAAGGGAAGGTGGGGTGTAATCAGGATGGGGGGGCTCTTCCTACCCATCCCATCCTAAGTTAACTCCAAGTCTACATCCCACTAAAGCCCTTCTGCTACAGAGAAGTAGGCTTGTTTGTTCAAATGTAGACACACAACCAAGCTGGTCCCCAAGCTCTTGTAACTCTGAACATGTGAGGCTGGGATGGGGAAGGCAGGGAGAGGCAGAGCTGTGGGACTCTGGGTTCTACCTGAGAGGTCTGGCGGGAACAATGCTAGAGAGTAGGCCTGCCAGGTGAAGGGAAGATGGGGTCGGATGGGAATGGAGGGCACATAGAAACTGCCCCCTCAGAAAGAAGCCAAATCCTGACCCTGTGCTTCCAGCCCTGGGAAGACAAAAAATGAGTCCCCTCTTCTTCTTTTCCCTAGATTTTCTCTACTTCCTTCTTCTCCTTTCTCTATCCCTGGCCCTTCCATCCTTCACATCTCCTAAGGAGATGTGCTAAGACTCAGCTTTGCTACGGGTCTCACAGTATCTGGGGTGCTAACCTGGGAACCCACCTCCTATACGGAACAGTGTTTCTACTGAAAATGCATTCCGGCTCTCAATGGACTCCCAGAGCCCAAGCCTTCTATAGCCAGGGCGCATCTACACTGTTGGACATGCACAGCCTTGTTCCACACTGGGCAAGACTCCTGTGGGCATCATCATGGCAGCCCCTGTCCCTGCCTCTTTGCTGGCCAGTCCTAGTATTCACAGAGAACCTTGTGCCCCGGGCACTCACTTCAGTGGCCAAGGGAAAAGTGACCCCACATGGCCAGACCAGGACATTTTTTTATTTAATCCCCTCCCCTAGGTGATTCTAAGACACAGCCAGATGTGGGAACCCTGATCTTGTTAATTGCATCTCCCAACTTCACGTGCATCAGGGTCATCTAGAGAACCTGATAAAACACAGACTCCTGGGCCGCCTCCCTAGAGATTCAGATTCAGGTCTGAAGTGGGCCTGAGAATTTGTATTTCTAACAAGCTCCCAGATGCTGGATGCAAGTCATACTCTAAGTAGCAAGGTTCTGGCCCAACCTCTCATTTTCCTGAAAGATAGAACTGAGAGCAAAGCAGGGCAGGTGATGCTGGGCCATCCATCCAAATGCTCAAATCTCTGAGGACAAGACTCAATTCAAACCCCAGTGGGCCAGGTTGCTCCACGGGGGGCCTCTGGCCTGGTCCAGATGTCTGGGACATCAAGAGTGTTAGCCACTGCCATTGGCTGGTCCCTCATTGACAGGTTGTCATTGACGGCAGAAACTTGGCCAATAGCAATCAATCAGGGGGGCCTGCACTGGCTTAAATACCAGCAGAGCAAACAGCCTCAGACAAAGCTGTGCCATATATCAATTACCAAGAGACTGCGTGCTCCTCTGGGCGGAGGGAGCCAGAGCAAGCGGCCAGGGCTGCTGCCCCAGCTGATAAGGGCCTGTATTGTTCGGGGACAGCTGGCAGCCCGATAAGGGCCTGCTTGCTGGAGATAATGGCAGTGGGCAGGCGCCTCGAGGCAGTTTAGAATTTCTTGGGTCTCCAAGAAAGGTTCTATTAAGCCCACTGACCCCAATTGAATATTAATTAGCTAATTAACGGATTTATTGTTCCACGCCATTTCTGGAGAGGCCATTTTTTTTGAGTGCCATTATTTTTGTAAATGATTTTTCGCATTGTGCATAATTGAATCTTTGCAGCTGCCAGCATCTTCTGCATGATTTGGCAAAAAAAAGGAAGCAGAAGCACTTAGGGTTTCTCACCCCCACCCTCACTCTGAACAAATGTTTCCAGCCCCTCCTGCTAATGCTGGAGTGAGGGGGACTCGGGGGGTGCTGTCTCTGTTTCATGGGTTTGTTTTTTAAGCTGAACTGCAATGTGCACACTCCTTTTTCCTTCTTTTTGTGGGCAGCTGCGGACCGAGGTCTCCGTGTGGTCCCCACCAGCCCTTTGTCTAGCCGTCTTCAAACTGCCCGGACATAGCTTTTCTCAGCCTAAATCCTGAAAGCATTGTCCTTTATGCTAGGGAAGATAGAGGGAACAGGTCTGAGCTTGTTGGGCCCAGTGCACCCAATGGAAGCAGCTCTGGCACCTGGGAGGCTCTCTCAGGGCTCTGCCCAGGTTCCTATTCCCTTTTACCTAACCCTGGCCTTCTCTAGCTACAGCCTACGCCGGGTCTGTCTGTTCTAGGGGAACAGAACCCACATCCCACCACCTCTCCACTGCTCTTTAATAAGTCTTTGTTCCAAATGCCACGTCAGGATTGCTCAACTCCCTGGAACTGGTGTCTTCCCATAATAAGTTGAACCAGAGGGTCCTGCAGGCAAATGATTGATTGAATGAGACCCATTCCTCTGCAGAGGGTCTGGAATGGGGGTGGGGGTGCTGGGGTAGGGCTGACGTGGGCAGCTCAGCAATATCATCAGGCAGCACTGGAGAGCCCTGTTGGACCTCTCAGCCCCTTCAGCATCATTAATGAAGGCGGGGGCAGGTAGAGGCTCCTGGAATATTAGCCAGGACCCACCAGTGGGTGGGTCTAAGGAAGGCTGCTGCCTAGGACCTGGCCCTGGCCACCAGGGGTTGCAAAGCATTATTAGGATTTTTTATTAAGCCACCTCTTCCTGCCCTCATCTCTATCCCTATCCTGCTGCTTATGTTCAGAAAGAATTCTGAAGGCTTTTCTGAGTGGGGAGATGAGTTTTGAAGGAGTTTTTGAGCCTGCCTCTGCAGACACTGGCTGGGACCACCTGTTTCCTTTCCTCTGGCCTGGAATAAAGTCCAGCAGATAGACAGACTGCCATGGGCATCTCCTCCAGCTGCAAAAGTTGGAAGGAACTAGGTGAGGTAATACAAATATTAATTAGCTAGATTTAGTCATTTCACAATGTACATATACTTCAAAACATGCTGTGCATGGTAAAATACATACAATTTCATTGTTGATTTTTAAAAATGGTTCTTGGGTAAGAACCACAAGTCTAGCTAAGAATGAGAGGTGGAACTTAGAATTGGGAAGGGGTCATTCAACCTCTGTTTGAACACCTCTAGGGCTGGGAAGCTCATTAGCACCAAAGCGACTCTAATGTTGAGACTCTCCTTACCCAGAGTCTGCATGCTCCTCCCTACATCCCCCCAGAGTCTCCCTCTCCCCACGGCAGCCATTCAGCTAAAAACAGTAATAACCATAACAGTATTAAATATTAACTAAGGAAATACTATGCTCCATTCACTGTACTACATCCTTTCATGCACCAGCTCACTTGACTTTCCTAATATCCCAGTGAGTAGATGGCATTCTGAGGCACAGACACATGAAGTAATTTACACAAGGTCACTGACAAAAGGAACAGCACTGGACACCAAACCCAACTTTGCCAGATACCAGCAGCCCTGCTTCTGACCACTCTGCTCCACACTCTGAGAGACCTTGGCCCCAAGGTTGCTCTTCTGCAGGGAAAACAAGCTTGGTTGCTGGAGATGCTCATCTGACAAGGTCTCCTTCCTCTTTGTCAACTTGGACCTTCCTCCTGAAGTCTAAAGCCCAGAAGTGGTCTGGTCTGGAGAGAGCAGAGTGAGCCTGAACCTTCTGTGTTTTAGATATTAAGCTATGTCAGTACAACCTGGGTTGGGGTTATGGTTCTTAGTGAGGAATCACTCCCCTCCACAAGACTCCATACTCTCCCAAGTTCAGACTTATTATTTTGAAAAGGAGCCAAAAGGTCACCTTCTCCAATCCTCAGGATTTTAGAAGAATTTAGCCTGATTCTCCTCAAACAGGTTTTCCAACATCCTCAGAATCTGCCCAGGGTCCCCTTCCTTGATCCAGTGAGCTGACAATGAGAGCCTTCCTCTGGGAATTAGTAAGGGAGGGAGGCCTAAAGCCAAGAGGCCAGTGAGGCAACACAGACCTGGCTCTTACTCTTCTATTAACACAACCCACTCAGGACCCTCCAGTGCAGACAGAGTGCCTCCTGATGGCTATCCTGGGGTCTACAACCCATGCCTTGGGTCCTCTGGGTTCATTTCTCACACTTTTCTTTTTATGTATATATAACTTATGAATTGTTTATTTGTTGAATTTTCTACTTAATATTTTTTAAATTTAATTTTGTATTAAATAATAACTATATACATTTCTAGGGTACAATGCGATGATTTGATATGCAATGAGGAATGCTTAAATCACACTGATTATTATTTTGCAAAGAAGAGTGGGGAAGAGACCTGCCCAAGGTCACCCAGCCACACCAAGGGGGCCAGGCCATGCCTTGTTGTTCTCCTCTGCCCTCAGGGAAGAGCCAGATGAGTTTTTGGTCATGGATCTGGGAAGTCAATAGTCATACTTGGCTCAGAGGACTATGGTTATCCCTCTCACCCCCTAACCCACTGACCACCCGAGTTAGGTTGCCTAGAGTCCTGCTCTTATTTCCATGGCCAAGTTCTAGGAGTCAGTATTACTTGAGTCCCATACTTCTGCCCCCTGCACCCTTAACCCTATGTTTTCAAGTCTGCCAGCAAGAGTCCTTTCATCAGACAAGGACAACCCAGGCTGCAGCAAGCAAATCTCTGACCCTGGGAATGCCACCACTGACAGGGCTTCAGGGAACCAGGCCTGGGGCTCGAATCCATGAGTCACCACTCACAGGCTCAGTGGCCTTGGGCAAGTCTCATCTCTACGAACCTGAGTTCTTTAACTGTAAAGTGGCAATAATAATAGTCCTTATCCCATAAGTTTGTTGGGAAGATTAAGCACGAAGATGGCCTGTGTTTCCTTAACCAGGGTGCTCAGTGCCACACTGGAGTGAGCCAATGCCACAGGATAAACTTGGGTTTCTTTTTTTTTTCTTAGAGACAGAGCCTCACTTTATCACCCTTGGTAGAGTGCTGTGGCGTCACAGTTCACAGCAACCTCCAACTCCTGGGCTTAGGCAATTCTCTTGCCTCAGCCTCCCGAGTAGCTGGGACTACAGGCGCCTGCCACAACACCTGGCTATTTTTTTTTTTTTTTTTTTTTGCATTTTGACCGGAGCTGGGTTTGAACCCACTACCCTCGGTATATGGGGCCGGCGCCCTACCCACTGAGCCACAGGTGCCACCCTAAATGTGGGTTTCTTTAAACAGTAGTTCAACTAAATAGAAAGGAATTTAAAACATGTATTTTGAAAAGCATGTATTATGGACTGGCAGGATAAAAGTGAGATTGGGGGGTGGTGCCTAGAAGGGTGTGCTGAGGAATTCTGGGGTGCTGACAATGCGCCCTTTCCTTGCCCAATGCTGGTGACATAGGTATGCATATTATGAAAATTCACTGAGTTGAACATTTACAACTGGAGCACTTTTATGTTACACTTCCATAAAAAACATAATTTTAAAGAGATATAAACTGGAATGCAAAGATGTATGTGAACTTTTAAGATAAAACATGAAACATAAAAAAAAAAATCTTATGAGGCTCACACCTGTAATCCTAGCACTCTGGGAGGCTGAGGAGGGTGGATTGCCTGACCTCACGAGTTTGAGACCAGCCTGAGCCAGAGCAAGACCCCACCTCTAAAAATAGCCAAGTTGTTGTGGATGCCTGTAGTCTCAGCTACTCGGGAGGCTGAAGTAGGGGGATCACTTGAGCCCAGGAGTTTGAAGTTGCTGCAAGCTGTGTGCCATGGCACTCTACCAAGGGGAGATAGTGAGACTCTGTCCCCCCACCAAAAAAAAATCTTGTGTATAAGGCAGGCCACACTCTTCTAAGGTTCCCTGATACCTTTAATAATTAAGGCCCTTCAGAGGGTAATCAAGAGACTTCTATATGAAACAGCTGGTGCGTGGGGACAGGGGACTCCCAATGGCTTGACTAATAATGGTAGAATTTGGGGCTTCAGGCAGATGATTGGGAGTTATTCTGGGGCTTTGGGGACACCCCCTTCAGATCACAGAACCTGCAAGTGTCCAAGTACCAGAAGAGTCATACTCTTTCTAAGAAAGAAGCGTGTGGGTAAGGTACTCTTTTTTTTTTTTTTTTTTTTTTTGTAGAGACAGAGTCACTTTATCGCCCATGGTAGAGTGCTGTGGCGTCACACAGCTCACAGCAACCTCCCACTCCTGGGCTTAGGCGATTCCCTTGCCTCAGCCTCCCAGAGTAGGTGCCTTTAAGCTTGGGCCAGCAAAGGCCCCGAGGTAGCCTCTTCACTAAGCCCAACCATCTTACACATGATGACTCAGATTTTACTTGAGGAAATGTGTCTTAGCTACACAGCCTGAGAAGCAAGGAGAGACAGAAGGAGATAGAGGAGAAGGTAAAAGGGAGGAAGAGAGAGAGAGGTGGAGGGGACAGAGGCGAAGAGCAGAGTCACAGAGGAGAGACGGGGAGGATTGCCAGGGAAGGGCTTTCCAGTGGGCAAGGTCAGATGGCAACACAACCAGTATAGGTCATCAGAGTCCCTTTCGTGTGTCCAGGGCAGGGAAGGAGACAGATTTATGGTTTCTGCCGTCCCAGCCAGGCTACTCCTTAGAGGCAGGGCGCACGTTACCTCAGGGCTGCTTCTGAGAGCCTCTCCTGGCTGATGCCCAGAGAAAGGGGCTTCTAGTTTTTGCCTGCCTGCCACTTGGCCCTTTGGGGTCTCAGTTAGGCTTTGGTCCCAGGTACCACCTGCATGCGTGTGGCTCCTCTCTTCAAGCCATAGGGTGAGGAGGGGTGAGAGTACAGGGGCGGATGGGAATGGATACAGGGCTACAGCTAGAGGACATTCAGCCCCTCCTTACCTGCAGTGCAGGGCTCTCTTTTCTTGCCCTGAGGTGAGGCAGATGCATCATCTGCTAATACCCTCTTAACAGGAAAATCAGAAAATTGGCCTTTGGACTCTCAGGCCCAGGGAGCTGTCCATAGTCTGAAATCCTTCCTGGGCAGTGATATCCAAAGGTAGGGCCAGGGCTCCATTGGAAGATGAAAGGAAAGGTCCCGCTCCTTTCCCCAAGTGCCACCACACTTAACTTCCCCAGGTCTCACACAAGTGCAGCTCCAGAGAATGGAGCATAGGCAGTTTTCCTATTGAGGGCTTCAACCAAGCATCTACAAATCAACATGGGAAGTCAAAAAGATCAGGGCATAAGATTTGTGCAGCCAAATATTTCCCTTGTACTACAACAAGAGATATAAGACTACATCTCGAAGTCCCTTGTAGGGTATATTAGTAAAAATTCTTTTTTATTTTCTTTTCTTTGAGATAGAATCTCTGTTGCCCTAGGTAGAGTGCCATGGTGTTCACAGCTCACAGGAACCTCAAATTCCTCGGTTCAAGTGATTCTCCTGCCTCAGCCTCCTGAGTAGCTGGGACTATAGGCCCACCACAATGCTTGGCTAGTTGTTTTGTTTGTTTGTTTTTGGTAGAGATAGGGTCTTACTCTCGCTCAAGCTGGTCTTGAACTCCTGAGTTTAGGCAATCCACCCACCTTGGCCTCCCAGAGTGCTACAATTACTGGCGTGAGCCACCACACCTGGCCCAGGAAAAATTCTTTGAGTTGCAAGTAATGGAAACTCCTGTCTCAAAGGGGCTTACACAACAAAGGATCTGGAGGCAGGTGGGCCCAAGTGTATACTACCATCAATTTAAGGAAGCCATCAAGGACACAGGCTTTTCCATTCCTCCACTCTGCCTTCCTTGGTGTCATTTTCATCCTAAGACTTGTGTCTTTTATGGTCATATGATGGCTGGCAGTGGCAAAAAGAATTACCTATTTCCTTATTCATATACATAATGACAGAAAATCCCTTGTCCAGCCATAGGATGTTAGTCCTTTGAGCAGAACAATTTGAATACATACTCACGCAGGACCAATAACAGGTTACAGGAGCACTTTTTTTTTGGTTTGTTTTAGACTTATTATCTTTGGAATGGAGATCTGGGTTCAGCTAAATGTCTATCATGAAGAGGGTCTCAAGGGTGTCCTGAGCGAGGGGATTATGTCCATGCTTGGTCCTAGTTCAGCCTCTAAACCAGACATGGATACATTGGTTCCTCCTGGATTTACCAAGCAGAAATTCACCAGAGCTGCCACAGAGCTGATTCTCACCAGAGGAATGTATATGCTTCCTAGTTATGATTTTTATTTCTCTCGAGTAATTTTTACTTGAAATTATTGGGCTAAGTGTTTGCCTAAATTTTTATTGCAGAGGGGCCCTCCATTCACAGTATATTCTCCAAACTGAACCATTTAGGATATTGACATAATTGTCGATTTATTTCTCAATAAGAAATTCTCTGGTAATGGAGGGCTGAGGAGGTGACCACAGATCATTTCATCACATTAAAAGTTATTTGCCCCAATTTGAACACTTTTCCTCTGCGCATTTTATTTTTTGTGCTTGAAGATGCCCAAGAGCAAAGAGTAGATAAAAGTCTCTGGGAAGGGATCTTGGAGGCTTGGTTTTCTAAAAAGGGAAACATCAGACCTAGGAAATTATAGCTGGATAGAAGCACTTGACCTCTGTGTCCCCAAGAAGGTTCTAAAATATGTTTATTAAATGGATATAAAAACAAAACAGTCCAGTGGGGGCTTACAGAGGGAAAGTTATGCAAAACTCATTTCTCAGTTGGGCAGCAAGAGCTTCAGGCATCCTCACCCCTGCTGTCTGCTCTGGCCCCATCCCTGGTGTCTGCTCCCTCTGATTCCCTCTTTGTATCACTACAGAGTAATCTCTCAAAAAGTTCAGATCTGATCATATTCTTGTTCCGTTTACAAAGCTCTGACATTTCCCAGTTGTCCCTAGGACAAAGGCCCTTCTCCCCAGACTGGCATGAGAACCCCTGCCAGCAGCCTAGCTGCTCTGCTCCAAGGCCTCTGTTTCCCACGTTGCAGGTGCACTAAGCCCTGGGCCACCCTCTGGCTGAGCCCCACTTTCTTCCATTTCTGTGCCTTTATCACTGCCTGATGTACTCTTCCTCTCATGTGTGATGGTTCAAGTGTCCTTTCCTCAGAAACTTTCCCTTCTTCTGCACTGAGTTGGTCACTTCTCTCCCTTCTTTCTGAAGACTCTGTTCAGAGCTCTGATATCAGGATGGTTCCTGACACCCTTCTTTTCTGTGAGATTTCTTGAGGGCAGGAATTTACTTCATTTGTCTTTTCATCTCCCTTGCCTTACACTACATTAGACACTCCACATAGATGGAATAGATAGAGAGATGGATGGAAGGAGGAAAAGGAGAAGGGGTGGGTGGATGGATGAATTAAATGATCTCAGTTTTTTCTGCATAGGTCACTAGGGGTGCTTTTTGGTGTTCAAATTTTTGATAAATTCTTCCATAACCTCATCTACACCTGTGATGGAAAATGCCTCTCAGCATGATACTATTCAGCTGTTTAAAGAACCACGCCCAAAGGGGCACCAGATAATGGCAGCCTGATAGGAGGTACCTATAGGCCAGGCACAGGACTCTGCCCTAGGCTACATCACGCTCAATTTTTAGCAGGCAAGTGGTTCCCTCTGCTTGCAGTGAGCATTCTTACCCTTTAGCAGAGGCATATTTTAAAAAATCATCCTGTTGTGCTGGGCTTTCCCACCTGTTGAACCTTTCTGGACTATTAGGACTCAGAGTCCTTCCTAGTAAAGGGTATCCTATGACCCCTGTCTTGTGCCCCAGGACAGAGACCATCCAACTATTTTCATGAACAGTAGCCCTTTTTACCTGCAGTCTGCTTCATTAGTTCTAGCAAACTCCTTCCCCTCCCAATACATATGACTGCCTGTTTCTCCCTAAGAACACCAAGCACTATCCTGCCCCAGATATTTACATTTGCCTCAGCCTAAAGCAACATATCTCCCCTGTATACATCCTAGACCTCGCTCAAATAAGCCAATTCTGCTTCCTGGGCCCCAACCTGACCCACCAAAAGCATTCCTCCTGGCACTCTTGCTTTACTGCAGGTTGCTCTGCCCTTGCTAAGGTAGAGCTTTGCTAGGGGATAGGGCATATCGCAAGTGTCCATAGGATTCATGACTTAGAAAACAGAGCAAAGGACTTGTGGACTATGCCCTGCTGAAGAACCTGTGATAACTCTTTATTGCCTAGTAAATAAAGGCCTAAACCCTTCTGCTCAGCTTCCAGTTTCCTGTCCCCCACTTCAACTCTAAACACATTCTACTTCCTCATGTCCCTCTTCCTTTTCAATCAGTCAAGGTTACAGACTTCACCTATACCTATAAAACCTTCTCTCATATTTCTAGTTATTCTTTCTGCAGGAAGCAGTTTAGTACCTGCCTCCTCTGCCACATGGGCCATCCCCTTGTAAGAATGCTCACAACAAATACCAATCCATTCACTCTCACCAGGTATTGCTTATATTAATGGTCTCTGTGGCACCTTAGGAGCAGAGGAGCTGACTTCTATTCTCCCCTCTGCATGATCTAGCTGCATTACAATATATATTTTATTTCCTTGCCTGTAATGTGGGGGAAGTACAGGTATTAACCTGTGCACTCCCAGGGAGGTTTTGAGATATAATATAGCAGTGGGGTGACAGGGTTTATTAAGCCCCACTGGGTGGGTAAGTTCCCAGAGGGTAGAGACCTGTGACTACTAGTGTAAGAAAGTAGACTGCCCACTGGGAACAAGGGGCCCTTGATATCCTGCCTCTAAGGTCTCGTGAGACCTGAAAGCATTATTTTGCTAAACAAAAGGCACTGATCAGTAGAGGGGTAGGTAGATATGTGCCTTTCCATGGGGAATAAAGTCAACCAGAAGCACAATGGGAACCTGGTCCTCTCACAGATGGGAATGGGATCCCAGAACCTACATCTATTGTGGGACTCTGAGATCTTTGCTCCCTCCCCTGTATGGAATTTTTATCCTGCCTAAATGTCTTCCTGCAAAGATCAGAAAGCAAACCTTGAAGGTGTACAGAACTGGGGCAGTGTAGGAAGAGGAGTGAGAAACATAGTGCCTCGCTCTTCAAAGCACTGCTGGTGTTAAGGGTCACCAGAGACAAGGTCAGTGGTGGAAGGCAGTGTCTGATCCCTGCTTGGCCCAGGGCTTACACTGGGAAGGCCGTGGGGTCCCCAATGGAACATATCATGCCACTTTCCCCTTATATTTCTCCTTTAAAAGGCCTTTGTTATGAGCTAAACACTGGTGTGCACCTGCTGCATACCACACCACCCTACCAATGGTGACTCAAGGAAGAAGGCATGCAGTGACAGTTCACACTTAATGTCCCTTGGAATGAGACTCACTGGTTGTTAGAATGGAGAGATGGACTTTATGGATTATGTAGCACAGTCACCAAAGAGCCAGATTGGGGAGCAAAACCAAATGGAGTACAGAGTCTAAATTAGGGGCCTAATAACCTACAGCTCATGTGACAA
This sequence comes from Perodicticus potto, assembly GCA_963574655.1. Lineage (NCBI taxonomy): Eukaryota > Metazoa > Chordata > Mammalia > Primates > Lorisidae > Perodicticus > Perodicticus potto. Next base: position 107,274 of record CAUYRH010007406.1, read on the forward strand.
AATTCCAGGCAACTATGTGTGGAAGGCCTTATGATTCATGGGTTATATCCTGTCCCTGAGTAAAGAATTTTATTGTGAGTCCCTCAAATCTAACCATGAGTTCCTCCCTCAAACTGTTGATATACTGATTAATACATAACCTTCGGACACTGAAAAGGACACTAATTTCTTTCTGAATCATGAAGTTTCCTGGATTTGTTTCTGAATCATGAAATTTACTGATTGTCTTTGGGTACAACATGTTAACCTGTATGTCGTAATCTGTAGCCAAGTTTTGTAACCTCTGTATTACACCTTTCAATGAAAAAAGACAACTCCTACATGAGGAATCCCTCCCTTCTCCTAAATTTTCTTATAAAAGCATTTCAACTTGTAACAAACTCTGGAATGTGCCCAACTTTATTGGTGTGTCTTCCAGGTCAGTCCTCAAAGTTAGCTTTCAATAAACCTTTACCAAATGATTTCTGCCTCAACAGCCCTAATTTTGGCCAGCAGCACCTAAGTTAAAGAAAAATTTAGGGTATCCCCCTATTGGATTTAAAATAAAAACATCTAAAGTGCAAACTAAAACTGTATTTTTGAAATGAAACAAGCATACATATATGCTGAAATTTTAAAATGCTCCTTTTTAGATAGTCCAATTTTATAATTTGTTTTTCCTACTTTACTGGTCCCAAATGAGGGATAGAGGAGACAAAGACAGTGCCACAATGAAGAACAATGTGTTAGTATTGTTTTCCGTAGTCAAAGGTGCCTGGGCAGGGGCTCCCTTTGTAGAGCTGAGCTGCTTCTGGAGGTGGTTAGCACTTGTTTTCCAGAGAGGAAGGCCACACCGTAATTCTTGGAGGTACCTTCCACCACCTCTTCCATTCTATGCACCTGCTCATGAACCAAATAGGGCCCCAGCTTGGAAACTCCAGGACCATGGAGAGCTCAGTGAGCCCTACAGCCTTGACCTTGTTCCTTTTTCAAATTGTTGGGGATTCACTGAGGATACACAGAACCAGGTTACATTGACTGCTTTTATTAGATAAGGACCCTCTTATAATTGTGTCCCCATTCCCCTCTTGGAGGGGGGAGACTTGGGAGGAGAATTTTGGCAGCTTGACAGCCACAGAAGGGATGGTGCCCACCGTTCGGAGCTGGTTTTCTCTTTCCCCTATCCAATTCTCCCAGCCCAAGCCCATCCTGCCACAGTCTCTTTTGAGCTTGACCCTCCTGGACTCACTGGGACGTCTGCCTGGTGGGAGAAGAGCCTTTTCCATTCCTTCCCTTCCAGCACCCTGGGGAGGCTTCCGTGGGGAGCCACTGCCCAAGGTGGAGTTGGGTGGAAGCAGGGCCTTTCTTCAGATGTGAAGTATTTTGTAATTAGCCTTAATGAGGAAGAAAGGGTAGTCCTTTTTTTGTAGGAAAATGGGATTTTTAAATCATTTTAAGGGCTGCATCACCTCTAAAATGGCCTGTAGTGGGGCCTCAGAGGGGCTTGTAATTAGCTCTCTTGTCTCTAATGAAAGCAGAGGGGCAGGGGGAGGGGGTCACTTAATGAGCACAGGGATTAGCTTCCAACTAGGCTCTAAATAAGAAGGCAGGTGCAGGGGAGGGTGAAGGACAAGCTCAGGCCAGCTGAGTCCCAGGCTGAGGGGCAGCCAGCCCAGGAGAACTTGGAGAAGGGGGTCCATGTTCTCTTGACTCCCATGGAACCAGCGACCACTTAACTCTCCTCTATGCAAAGTCACCCTCACTCCTTTACTGTGAGACAGGATGTGGCTCGTGTCCCTGGACCAGGATTAAAGGGCCTTCTTTCATCTTGATTGGATTTTTGAAACCCACAGCCATGCATGAAAGCCTGGTGAAGCAGGAAGGGATGTCCCCAGGAGCCAAACTCCACCCTTCCTCCGGGGCACCTAATGGGGCATGCCTTGGTAGCAATCAGGAACCCCTATTCCTTGGCTTTTTATGCTCAGCTAAGAGAAACACACCTGCCTCGGCCTACCTCTGCACCCCAAGAGCCAGAAAGGTCCAACAGAGCCCTGGGCCTGTGCCCTGACTCAGAGCTGCTCCACTGTGAGACCAAACCAGCCAGGTTGAAAGAGGCAAGGGATCGGGAAAAGGAAAATAAGAGCTGGTCCTGCCAGTTTCAAATGGCCCTTTGGGAATTGCCAATTCCTATTTTTACAGGGAATTGGTTTTTTCCCTGGAACACTGGTCACACTGAGTCTGCAGAGAAACCTGCTTTCTTAATGCATCCTCAATTCAGGGCAGTCATTCCAAGGGTCCAGAACAATCATAGTAGAATCCCCTGGAGAATCCCCAGAAGCCATGGATCTAGTCAATGTGTCCCAAGTTGGTGGCATGATAGGGCAGAGAGCCTGGTGGTGGCAGCCAAGAACCCAAACCCAATTTCTTGGCTTTTTAAGGAATAATATTTCCTATTAACCTAGAAAACAAAGGAAGAAAAGCAGTGAGCAGGTGTCAAGCCTGAGTGGAGTTTCCTGTCCTCCGCCCAAGCAGGATCCTCAGCAGTGATGCAAGTTACCACACGTGGGAGACAGAGCCCTGGGCCAGGCTGAGGGTTAGGAGACCAGGCTCCCAACCCAGGCCGGCTTCAGTATGCCTGGCTATCACTTCCGCTCTGGGCCCCAGCTTCCCCAAAGTCAGCTCATCAGATAAGATGGTCTCTAAGAATGAGGAAGAAAAGGTCATCCCTGCCCACTGTAAATAGGCTTCTCTCCAGCCACTCACTGCCACTCAGCACTACCTTTTACTTGCTTTTGATCTGTTATTTATTGTCTATCTCCCTCACTAGACCATAAACTCCACACAGAGGAAGGACCCTACCTGCCTTGTCCACTGGTGTTTCCATTTTGTAGCCCCCAGCTCCGTGCCTGGCGTATAGTAATCACCCAAGGCATGTCTGTTGGCTGACTGCGGCCCGCCTCCCTGGTAAACCTCTGTTCAGGGATTAGACGAGCTGCCTGCATTACCTTTGTCTGCCTATATCATCTAGAACTGCTTGCCCCACCCAGCAGCCAGCACAGGCCACACCTGGTGGTATGCTCATTAAGGATGTGCAGTGAAAGAAAGAAGTGTCCCAAGACCCTCCTCATTCATGGACCAAGTCCTGGTGGGGCATGAGCCATAGAGAGAAAAGGGGTGGAGCAGGCCAAGGGCTCAGGAGGTTTTGTGATGGGTAAAATGGACTACTGCACTGCCAGCCCCTTCCATTCCCTGGGGCCGCCTGCAGGTGGCAATTTCATCTGGAGTTACCTGCGTGGAATCTGGAGTCAGACCAGGCCTGAGTTCAAATCTAGATTCTACTACTCAGTTTCTTCAAACTTGCACAGTTTAGGCACATTGTTCTTTAGGAAAGCCCACTTTGCTCATCAGGGCTCGGTTTCCCCCACAGTGCCAGCGTGCATTGCCCCTCTCCTCAGAGCACGCAGATGCCCAAGGACAGCCTGTGGTGGTGAGCCAGGCCTCCTGCAGGAGGGGCCCAGGGGCTGCACTGGAATTGAGCCCAGGCCTCAATTAGCAGACCTAATGCTGGTTGTATAAAGTGAGCTTTCCCAGCAGCAACTCCATGCTCTGGTGTTCGCCATGAGCCCGCTGCAGCTGTGAGCGCTGTCCACATGATGACTTGTCTAGTGCTCAGGGCAGCCCTGAGAGGGAGGTGCTGCTGACCTCCACCTGTACTTTCCTCATCTGTAAGATGAAATCTAAGTTACCTGCCCCAGGTTGTACAGCTTCTGAGTGGAGGGGCCTTGCTTCTGGGCCTGGGCATTTAACCACCATACCATGCTTCCCTGTCCACTAGGGCTGCCCTCACCCCAGGCCTTCTCTGAAGTTAGAGGTTTATTCCTAGAACATTTTGCCCATTCTCTTTCCCCTTCCCAACCCTGGCCGCCCTTTGCCTCATCTCTTTCCATCGCTATCTCCCTCACTCTCTTTTCATCTCTCTTTGTCCCCCTCCCCATCATATTCTCTCCTTTCTCCCTGTGTCCCTCTCTGTCTCAGTGCTCCGGCTCTGATCCTTGGTCCCACCTAGTATCTGAGCTGGCAGATAGACCCGGAGACTCGGGCCTTGAGGAGAGGGGCAGGAGAAAGGGAGCGAGAGTTCTGTAACCCCTATGAGCAGTGCCCCTAAATTCCCCAAGTGCAGCAGGGAGACTCACAGAACAAGAGGCATGGCCCAGGAACCCCAGCTCTAGAAGGTGAAACTGAACTTGCCAAAACTGCAAGAAACCCCAGCCCACAAGAGGGCTCACTGAGCTCCCAGAGCAGATCCAGGAGGTAGGAGTCTGTAAATAAAGCCCCAGGAAGGAGTGCCTAGACCAGCTCCTCCCTGGAATGTGGTTAAGTTCCAGGGAAGACAGGCTATCAAGGGAGTGCAGACCCCAAAACAGGTGTCACAGGCAGCCAAAGGGTACCCGGGCCCCCAAAGAGCCCAAATTTTCCCTGCAAAGGCAACAAGCTCTGCAAAACCAACAGACAATCTAGGGGACAGCTGCTTGTCCTGGGCTCAGAACACATGAGCTCAGAGAATTAGGGTCTAGGCAGAACTCACTGGGTGTCTTGGTTGCTGTACAGTCTGGGGAAGAGGGAAAAACTGGTGTTTTGGGAAACTCCAGCAGGACAGAGACTTTCTACCCACTCTTGTGAAGAAGGATGGTACCCTAGAATACAAACCGTTTGAGAGACTTGAAAATATCTGAATCCAAGTTGGTTTCCCCCAAACTGGAAATAGGTTTTAAAAGCTAATTGAAAAATTAGTCCCCCCCTCTCTGAGACTGAGCCCAGGCATGGTCCAGCCTCTTCCTCTTGCCTTTGGCCCAGCAACCACCTTCCTCATTCCTGGATCTCCCCATGAGCCCTCGAGGGGAGATCATGAGGGTCTAAACCAGGGACAAGGCTATCCCAGGAAGAGATATCCCATGCTCCAAGAAGGGGATTCAAGGAGTGAAGGGGAGTAAGCACAGGTGAAAAGAAGTCTGATGGGAAAGGTACTAAGCAAGCTCTGGACAGAGCCAGGAGGGGAGTTTGTTGGTGCTGGAGACTAATGAGGCCTGGGTGTGGAGGAAACGTGACCTGGCAGAGGGTTCTGCTTAGCAGGGAGGTTCTGCTAAGCTGGCAGCCAAACCCCCAGCAGGATGGCCTATCTGCTCCTGAGGGACAAAAATGGTACAAATAGGAAGGAGCTGAAGAATAATCTACTTTGGGGGTGCTATTTGAAAAGATCTGGGACACCCCTCACCCCCATATCCTCATGTTGCAGGGGCAGGAAGCTCCCACCCTCATCAGGATAAAGCAATAAAACAAGAAGTCTGCCCTGAGGGGCCAGCGCAGAGGTGAGGCTTGCTCTGTGGTTCTGAACTAGCACTCTTTTCTGGGTTTTAGCTCTGTGTGTGTGCACGCGTTTGTGTGTGTGATCTAGTTACATTCTCTTGATAAACCAGGATAGATCAGATATTTTTCAGGACCAACCCATCTTCACATCACTCATCTTCATTCAACTTCAGGGAACTCTAGTTCTGGAGGTAATAGCAGATCTATTGACCTGCGGCCCAACAGCATTGGCTCCCTGGCATTTTCATCAAAGGTGATGCACAGCTGCAGCTACAAAACATCTTTTCTGAGCCTCCCACTTGGCACTCCAGATGTGCTGGGGTCACTCAGTCACTCAGCATCAGATTTAGTTAATATGGCCATGACCTGGATCTGACAAAAAGAGCAATTGTCTCCCTGTAGAGATGAGATCTCCCAGGCAGGAATGTCATGTCGATTCTGCCATGGTCCCTGCATGTCTTATGATGTAGGGCCAGGTGTCCAGGAGCAGGCCCAGGAGGAAACAGGATTTACATGACACTACAGCAATGTCAAGGTTGGAATCAAACTTCTTTCCAAACTTGGATGGTGCAATCCAGTCAGGGCATTGGGGCTATACACTGGTGCCATATTCCGTATCTCTGACGCCAGACCACCAATGAAGGTGGGGAGAGGAGATGAGGTCCCCAAGGTCTGGTTGTGGGGGAGCGGAGTTGTGCACAGCTACGGGACAATGCCAGCCCGCATCCCTGCCACCCACATACCCCAGGATGAGATGTGAGCTGGTTCATGCACAGCTTTCCCTGTCCCCCTGCACCATCGTCTATGGTGAGCCGCAGCCCCAAGGACAACCAGGGCCAGGATGATTCGTGCCCTACACGTAAATGAGCTTCTCCTATGCAGTGACTGGGAAGGAAGGTAAGACTTTTCTTGCGTCACCTTTAAGGGTTGTGAACCCGCTCCAGTTACATAATTCCCACGCCTCAGCAGCCGTTCCTGCCCTGCCCTGGTTGCCCTGCTACAAAGAGAACTAGGTCTCATCCCTGCTTCCCCTCACCCCTGCCCTCTCCTATGAGTTTCACATCTGCCAAGTTCAGGCCTATGTGGCTTCTTCTTAGGGACATTTGTGGACTGATATAGGACTTTCTGGATGAGTGGTCTCCTGCTCAGGACCTCAAGAAGTCCAGGATGGTGAGCCCTGCTTATGTAAGGGCAACACTTGAGTGCAGACCTGAGGCCTGTGCTGGACCTGGGAATCAGATCATCACCATTTTCTGGATGACAATGATGAGAGAACAGTAATTGTGTCTGTGATGCTGGACTTGGCATGTTCTATACCATGTTGAGCTGGGGAAGCCCCTTGACAAGGTCTGGGGTGGGCAGGGTGGAATCAGGGTCTTGTTAGAAGGCCAGCTTTGCTCTTGGGGGCTTTCAAGCCCTGCCTGCCTGATTTTGAGTCTATCTCATTGTGAGTGGATTAATTGTTGTGCAACCTAGAGTGGTGAGACAAGTTAATTACATAATTACTGCAAAATGACATGTTATTTCATGGCTGCAATATGGTAACTCTGTTGGAAACAATTGTAATTGCCCAGAAACTGCATTTGAGTAGCTCCGTTATCTCTCGATAACCATGTAATTAACTTGCATTACAACTTTATCTGCAGCAAACTCTGAAGTTAGAAGTTGGGGCCTTTGGGGTGGTGGGCACAGCCAGCCCAGACCTACAGGGCCAGGGAGGGTCTGATGTTTGGAGGCTCTGCAGGAAAATAATTGTCTTTTTCAAGTGGAACAAAAAAATTCCTCATTATAGACTCCAGTCCTCTGTGTCTCTCTGCACCCAAACTCATTCACAATTTTACACAGTCACCTACTGACAGTCCCTGTGTCTCACACACATACACGCTGCACCCAAACCCTCTGGCTTCTGCCTCTCTGCTCTTGCCTGTGCCAGAGTGCAGCTCATTCACAGAAGGTGAGTGGCCCCAAAGTTTAGAATTCCTACCCCAAGATCCTTGGCCCTAGCAGTCCCTTCTACAGACTGGGCCACTGACCACAAAACCACAACTTGGAGAGGTAGCCTCCTCCAAGCACCCAGGAGAGCACAACCATCCTTCCACTTCAAAGTGGAGGAGCAGGCCTGGGGCAGGGCGAGGCAGAGGCCCAGCCAGCCCAGCCCAGCCAGAGCAGGCAGAGCTTGAGGCAATGGTCTGGCTCTATCTGCCCTGGGCTCTGGACTGTGGCCAGGGTTAAAATAGCCCCTGGGAAAGGATGGGCGAGTAGCCTGATAGTGGTGGAGCCTGTCCTTACAGCCTTCCCTTCTAGGTGTGGGACTCAAGGAGCCTCTCCTTTTAATACAGCTTAGTGGTATGACACCTTTTCACTTCCAGGCTCTCTGTTTGGCACTGTGTCTGAAGCCAAGACCAAGACAGTACCCCCGCTGCCGTGAGTGGACCTCGCTCAGCCAGGGAAATAGCAACTGTCCTACTGCCTGCCTGCCCACTGCAGTTTTGGCTGTCTCTGGCCAGAGCTGAGTGTGGCAGCTTGCCTGTCCCTATCTGCCTTTCCTGCCTTTCTCTACCTGCAAACATGTCTACTTGTGTGTCCATCTCCCTGCCTGCCAGCACATGTATTTGCCTGACCACATGTCCATGGACTTATCTGTCTCCGACTCTCCTAAGTCATCACAAGTGGCCCTATGTCCCCTGGAGGGAGCTGGCCTATCCTAGGTCTCCCCATAGCTTTCTGTCCTCACCACCATGTGCTTTGTGTGCTTTCCTGGCTTCCTCCCTCCCTGGCTTCTGGTTTCCACCTGCAGGGTGAGCTCCTCAAGGGCAGGGACTGTGTCTGACCTATGATTCATCCCCATGTCTCATTTGTTCCAGGTCACCCCCACTTGCAGTGTAGCATTGAGACACAGAGTGGATTGAGGACACTGACTGAATGGAAGCCTCCAGCCTACATGGGCCAAGCTGAAGGGAAACGCAGAAGGACTGTTGTAAAGCAGGGCCCCAGGTCAGGCCCAGCTGCTGGGCAGAGACAACAAATGCCATCTATCACCCTGCAAGGGACGAGGGATTTCAGCATGGTGCTCCCATGGTAGGGCACACAAGCTTTGGGGTCCTACTGCAGAGGAGGTTGGAGCTGGGTTCCCATCCGGGCTGTCAGTCTGGGGTCTCACTCGGAGAATGGATCACAGGAACAGAGTAGGAAAGGCTTCCTCTTGCCCCTTTTCTGGGGGGCCTACCTGGGGCCAAGGTATATGTTCTGCTAGAAAGGGGGAGGAGAGCCCAGATCTCACCTTGGGCTGCAGGATGGGGGTTCTGAGTCGTCCTCTTTTAGGTTTTTCCCCCTAAAGCCAACCTGTTTTTCCCCTGTTCAGAAGAGCACATGCCGGAGGCCAGCAGCCTCTCCATGCCCTACCCTTGAGGGCAGAAGGGGAGGGGTCCCAGGTCTGTGTCAGTCATGTGAACAACGCAGAGTAACCTCCCCGGAAACATTCATAAGTTTAATCCACGCCAGTAATAAAATCGCATTACATTTCTCATAAAATAAATGTTCCCATTTATATACAGAAGACAGACTGTACAGGCCCAGCCTGGCCCCAGGAGGGGGTCACACACAGACGGGCAGCGGTGTTGGAGGAAGGGCTGTCCCTCCCATTGAGGACAGAGAAGATCTACCACGGCAGGAGCACGGCCAGCCGGGTGGGTGGCCAGGTGGGCAGATGGGCCTGGGGGCCAGGCGCTGGGTGTTACTGAACCTGGGATTCAAAGGTGCCATTGAGCTGCCCCTCCTCATAGTCCATCTGACACAAGATCATGTTGTTCTTCAGGAAGAATTTGTCTCCCACACAAAATCTGGAAAATCCAAGAGAAGGAGAAGCCATGGGAGGGATCTCAGCAGGTAGCAGGGGCTCCGGACAGGCCCCAGCCCAGCCCAGGAGATAGGACACGAGGGAGGCAGTGATGGGGAGCTTGTTCCTTGAGCTTTCCAGAGGGGATTCCCAGAAGTCCCACAGCAAACCCAGTCAAGTAACCCTGGGTCAGCCCAGCCCACAGCCAGGTCCCCACTGGGGTGGTAGGACAGACAGACAGTCAAGCCTGGGGCACAGGCCTCCCACAGTCAGGTCTCCTGTGGAGGTGAGCATGGGTAAGGTGGTGGGAGGTACAGGAACCACTTACCCCAGTCCCAGCGAGATAGGAAGAGAGAGCACAAAGAAACAGAAAAGACAGACAGACAGAGAGAGGAGAGGTGGAAACAGGCAGAGATGGGGAAGGAGGGAGAGATAAATGGGTGCTTGTTCTATCCCTCTGTTCCTCTCCCCAGCTTAACAAAGGGCACTCTTCCTCCTAACAGAATCTATGGGTTATCTAGGGCATCCTACCAGGATGCAACCCTGTTCCACTCTCTCCTCTGCTTCCTGAGGAAGGCCCTACTTTGGTCCTCTCACCCTCTCCAAGTAATGGACAAATCCAGTCCTTTCCCCAAAGATGTCCCCAGGTGGCTGAAGCCTGTAGTGAGAGGCCCCAGAATCGCTGGTCCAGTCCCAGCAGATCCCAGTCCAACCACCAGGTGGCGCTGTAACTTCACCCAGTCCTCCTAGCAGTGAGTCTGGCCAGAGCCCCCAGCCAGGCCAATGTTTACCGTAGGTCCCTCTGGACGGCACCCTCTGGGAACACTTACGAGTTCCTACCTGACCTGGGGGCTCCTGAGAAAAGGGCCTGCCTTCTGGAGCTAGACCCCAGCCAGGACTGAAGAACTCTCGCTTCTTAGGTCCCTGGGGCTTCCCACAGGGCTGGGGCACTGAGTAGGGATCAAAAGACCAGAAAAGAAAAAGCTGGGCTGGAACCAGAATCACAAGAGTGGGGGCAGGAGTAAGTGGCCATTCCCTAAAGGGATGTGACCCTCCAGGTTTGGGAACCCCTTCTCACTGGAACATATATGTGTGCACATCTGCATAGGACACACATGGACACAGGGTACGAGGATACATTACTCCAGTACATGCACATCTAAAACATGTGTGCACATGTGTGCTCACTTCATGCACTCGCAGAACATACATACATACTCGCCTTATACACGGACATCTAAAAACACACAGATACCTGCATATCGTGGACATTTAAAAACACATGTACACATGCATATTAAGTCCATCACACACATGTACCCACTTGTACATGGACATTTACAAATCACATGCAAACGAACACTCGAACTATGCATGCACAGTAAACTCATGCATACCTTCATCCATTACCTTCACACAGAAATAAGCCACACAAATGTGTACACCCAGGACTGGAGTGCACACATTTGGCTATAGGGCTCAGGCACATGTAAAACACATAAAGCACATACACACAACAGCGTGCACACACAGACCCTGCATTCACCTGCACACCTCCATAGCACGCCTGGCCCATCCCAGCAGGCCTCAGGATGGTGTCTGGTGAGTGTGTTAGGCCCAGCGGTGTAGCACTCACCTCTGGTTGCAGAGCTGGCAGGCGAAGCAGTCAAGGTGATATACATTGTCCCGGGCCCGCATCACCATCTCGAAGGCTGGGATCAGCTTGCTGCAAGCAGCACAGTTTCCTGTGGTGCCAAAGAGCCTGCAAGGGAAGGGTACAGAGAACTTGGGGGGTCTTCCAGGGAGCTGGGGGGTGAAGGGCGTTGCTTCTACCCAGGGCCCTGACCATCCTGCTGCCCTATGGGGTTGGCATGTGGGCCTAGGCAAGGGGGTATGGGCACTGATAGCAGCATCTAATTCTACCAAGAGACCAGGCTTCAGAGAAATCAGTACATCCCCCCAGGTAGAGTGTGGAGGAAGTCAGAAGTTGGCTGACACTGCCCATCCCAAGGCCCCCTTCCCAGGTTCCCAGTGGGGTCCCTCAACCACCTGCAGCCACCAAGAGAGCACTGGGCTAGCTGCAAGCAAGAGCTCCAGCCTCATACAAGCCTGAATTTTAGAGGCTGTGTGTCCTCAGGCAAGGCACTGAATCTCTCTGAGTTTCATTTACCTTAACTCTAAAACAAAGACAGAAATACACCCTGCGTGGGGTTGTTCTAAAAACTGTTGCAAATTCTCTATCCCCACTAAGCAAATGCCTAAGTAGTGTTTACTATATGTCAGGCACTATTATAAGTGATCGACTTTACAGAAATTAATTCATTTAATCCTGACAACAACCCTATCAGGTAGGAACTATTATTATTCTCCATTTTAAAGATAAGAAAAATGAGTCACAGAGCCTTTTTCAAAAGAATATGTTCTAAATCACTACATGGACTCCCTCCTTCAAAATTACAGTGTTTTATTAAATCCTTTTTTTGCTAAAAACTCACTGTATCACTTGCCGAAGTCCCTTTTTCCTTTCTCTGAACCTCAGGTTATCCTTCTGTAAAATGAAAATGCTGGACTTTTGTAAAATGAGGATGGATGATCTTATTCAGAGATGTTTCTAAAACAGAATTGATGCCCAAAGGAGTTTCAAGGCATCTGATACAACACCGTTTTGTGGCAGGCACCCCTCCTCTTAGCTGCTAGCTGCAAAGCTCTAGGGTCAGGAAGTTCACTCCTTCTTCATGTAGGCCAATCCTCGTCCCAATGGTCTAAGTTAACTAGGCTCTTTTTTGCATCTTTGCTGCACACTGGTGGGGCTGAAAGGGCAGGAGGCCCCTCTAATCCCCGATTTGTCCAGCTCAAGCTCAGACGCCTGCAGCGTCCATTATTCATCAGCCTGAGCTGCCTGGTGGCTCAGATTAAAGCAGACAAAGGCTGGGCCACAGCATCTGCCTGCCAAGAAGGGCCTTTCTTGCCATCAGCCCAACAGGCGGTAGGCTCCGGACAGCCACTATCCTTCAGGCTGAGAAGCTCAAGGATGCCACACTCCCACCCAGCCCACTGGCCTAGATGGCTCCAAAAGTCATTCCTTGCCTCTGCCAGAGTACAGAAACATACCTTTAGCTCCTAGTAGCCGGCAGGGCCCAGAATGTTTGTGGGTGCTTGGGCTCTCCCAACAAGCCCATCCTGTACCACAGGCCACTCTCTCCAAGTTTTGTGGACCTATCAGGCTGTCTGCCACCTCTCCCTAACCTGGCAGGTTCAGCCCCAAGTGATGCCCCAAACCTCCAGACTTGGAGGCCCCTCCTGGGTCCTAGAAGGGTGAACCCCCAGGAACATCCCTCCTTATTCCCTCTTCCAGGCCTCAGCCCCTCCCGTCCAGCCCTGGCCAAGAGTACTAAGTCACAGATCCTGTTTCATTGAATCACTTTTTAAAACTCCTGCAAAAGGCAGGAGTTAAAAGAGAAGATGCAAGAGGTAAGTCTGAGGATCTTCCAGGAGGTAGGGGAGTTTCCACTGAGATCTCCTACCCCATATGCCCAGTCTTGAGCAGAGGGAGCCCCATGAAGCCCTTGCCCCGACCTGTTAATTAACGCGATGGGCCTTCCTTCCACAAAGGCCCGGCTACCATCCAGCAGCCTGCAACAGAGCCAAATGCAGGCACTGGGCCTCAGCCAAGGCCCTGCTGTGTGGCCTCCTTCCAGGCTTGTTGATGTCATAAGTGGCTAAGGGAGGGTTAATTGGGGGAGGAGGTCCCAGGGAATAGGACCCAGGTTTGGGGAAGGTGAGTTAGAGCCCTAATGAATACAAGGCAGGGAAGCATTCATTGTTCTTTCACTACTTCACAGAGGAGTAAACTGAGGCTGGGAGAAGTCAATGCAAACCTGAGTCTTTAAGCTCCCACATCAGAGGCCCCTCTGCTAGGGTATGGCTACCTGCCAGGCTCACTAGGGATGCCTAATCCAAGGACCACTGGGAGGGTGGGGAGACGCCATCAGGGAGGAGGGCATGAAAGTCAGAGCTTCTCCACCTGTTCCTCAAAGGCCCACTGAATGTCCCCCCCCAGTTCTAGGAGCAGGAAGTCAGAAGCACCCAGAAACGCCAGGGGCAAAGGCAGGCCGGGGCCCTCAGGAAGCCGATCTCAGGTGCCCATGCCAGGCACTGAACTCAAGAAGGTAAAGACACGGGCCTGCCCTCAGCCACCTCCTCTGGTGTCTGGGCAGGCAGGGTAGGGGCACGATGGTCAGGAATGAGGGGGCACTTGGGCCACACCTAGAGAGTCCTGGGTCTACAGCCAGAGCACAGCCATGCTGGGCCTCAAAGGACGGGGGGATTTCTGAGCAGGATAGGGCCTGGGCGGGGTAGGTGGCAGCAGCCCACCTCAGGTAGTCGCGTCGGCACAGGATGAGGTTGGCCTTGGTGTAGAGGGTGGAGCCCACCTCGCCCAGGCGGCAGTCACAGCAGGCACACTTGAGGCAGTCTTCATGCCAGTACTTGTCCAGCGCCTTCAGCAGGTAGCGGTCTTTGATCTTGCGGTTACAACCTGCACAGCCCTTCTGCTTCCCTTTGGGCTGGACGGAGAGCATCGGCACGCCTGGAGAGGGATAGACAGATATGGATACAGGGAGGGTGCTGTGGCTCTGGGTCCTGGGATATATCCCCGTCCGGAAATGGGGAAGTCACAGCTTCTCTCTGCTGGGTTTAGGGCTCCCAAGGCCCCTCTTTTTCTCTCCAGTGATCTTTCCCCTACCCCTGGGTTCTGCCCTTTGGGCTGCATGACATGACCTATTCCCCAGCTATAAAGTTCTCTCCAAGAGGCACACACAGAACTCTGGTCCCTGAGATGTTCCTCCCCATACTGGCCACTGCCCCTTGTAAAGTCTGATCCAGAGAAAGCCTGAAGCTCTCCTCATGAAACAACTATCCTGCAGAGGCCCCTGGTGCACGTGGGATCCCTACGAACTCCCAGATATATTTGCCAACTTGAGTCTTCCCCACACAACTTATGTTTGATCATTTTAACCTAAACAGGCTGCAGCCTCCTGGTCTACTCATGCAGAACTGTGGCTGTATCAGGAGAAAAACTAAGGTGCTCTTAGGTCCCTCCCAGGGCTCTGGAGCTCCTGGCAAGTGAAAATAGCTTATGAGCTGGCCTGGCTAGGGCTGTGCTCAGGAACATCTCAGCTGGAGTCCAACTCCCACTTGCTAGAGGGTAGGAAGGTTCTGAATCCCTGGATCCTGGCTAATTCCCTTTTCCAGGCCCCATATTAGCCCTCAACACACAAGAAAGCACCAAGTAGTGAGGGCAGGAACCTCAATATGGCATTCACTGCAGGGGCAGGGCCTCCCAGTAGGTAACATATACTCATATACACCTGCACAGAGCCACAGGCTCCTAGTTCCCTGCCCTGGGACCACAGGGACAACAGAGGAGAATATTGGGACAAATGTCATCGGGAGTCTGTACGCATATGTAGGCCTGTGAGCCTCAACTGATGAAGATAATTAGGCTTAGAGGGAAATGCAGAGGCCCCCAGGATCCCTGACCTGGGACTTCACAGAGTGGCTGACCTTGAGAGTCTCCTGGGAACCCTTCATGAAGACAGGAGTAGGGCGTGTGTGCCACTTCCCTGACCAATGCACCTCTTCTTGCCTCCTGCGCTTTCTACCAAGCCTCTGGAGCCTGCTCTCCCACTGGCCCATCCCTTCCAAAGGAGCCCTGCTCTCTCAGGGGCTCTGGAGTCCTGTCACCCCATGGCATCACTCCCATCCTGGCCACTGCCTGCCCCAGTTTAGAGTCTGAGCTGTTGGGCCCCTGTACTTCCTTTCACTTCCCTCTTCAGGCATGGCCCTTCCTCAGGCTTTAGGGCAGAACCAGCCACCAGGGCCTCAGACTCAGAACCCACAGAAGTCTGGGCAGAGGAGTTCTTCCAGTTAAATGCTCTCATTCCACTGATGGAGAAACCAAGGCCCACAAAGACAGAGGAGCTAGTGTCAGCCCCAGAGGAGCTATTGCCAAGCCTCTCCTTGTCCTTTCTCAGGCCCTTTGCCTCTTCGGACTCCCCCTGGGCAAGTGAGGGCAGAAGAGGTCCTTGCAGACTGCATGACAGAGGCCAGCAGACTCTCTCTGTTCTCCTCCCCCAGTCCCTCAGGCCCGTCTGGTAGCTGAGAGTTTGCTGCCCAATTTCCTTAATGCAGCTCTGAAGGTTAATTGATCTGAGAGAGTGATGGGCCCAGGATGACTCCATCCTCAGGCCTGCCCGTATCTCCACCAGCAGGGGCCAGTCTGCCCCACAGCTCTGAGGAGCCCAAGGAGGGATACCCTTGGAGCAGATACCCTGAGGGCTGAGATCTGAGGCTCCTTCCAAGGCCTGATACAGGGAGATGTGAAGAAACAGGGAAGGGAGCCAAAATAGCTGGATTTGGGGGAGGATCCTGGGGAGCCCCAAGGCTGAGACTATTATTCCTGGGTCCTGTGGAGGTAGCATCCAGCCAGCATAGCTATGCAGATAAATACCAACTCTGAAGATCTCAGCCCAGGCCACTGGTACAGCTCCCATAAGGCTGGCACTCCCCTTGCTCACCTAGGCTTGCAGCAGGCCTGACTCTTGATCCAGGTGGTCCTGAGCCCCTCTCTGGAATACATACCTGTGCTATTACTATTGGTGGGTGAGTGGTTGGGGCATCCATACTTGGGCTACACCTACCCATTAAATATACCTCAAAACGAAGGGGGCAGTGAGGACTTCAGCTCTGGGAACACCTGTCCCACTCCCTCTATTTGGCTTGGCTCCTGGACAGCTGGCCTTTCAAGCTCAGGCCCAGCATGCATGGCTACCGAGCCTGCAAGGCCATGAACTACAGCACTACCCAGCAATCCCATCTCCAGGGTTCCTGGCACCTAGAAGACCCTGTGGAAGTCATGAGGCACCCCTCCCCTCTGCCTGTGCCCAGGCTGAGCACTGTATAGGTGGGCTGCCTATAAGGCCTGGGCACCCTTCTTTTAGGCTCTGGGGAGCTCTTATAGAAGCTGCACAGCTTCTAAATGTCCCATGTCCATTAAGACCCACAACACCACAGTCAACCTGACTGGAGGGCCCAGAGCATCTAGAGACCCTTGAGCTTCTCTGTCTGGAAAGGCTGAGATCCTGGGAGATGCCTGGGTCAGAGCACATGTGCAGGATGCAGCTGGTACTGGACTCTAGATCTGCAACCGACTGGCTGTAGGGTCCAGAGCAGACGCCTTGGACTGCTCTCAGAAGAAAACTGAAACAATTTCTTGTTTCTTACAGGAAGGTGGAAGAGCTACGGGGGTCAAACGGGATAGCAGAGTGACCCCTTCCTTCCTTACGGGGCACCCATGCTGTGTTTGCTCTCACTGGGCTAGTCCAGAAGACTTACAAACACTCCCGGAAAGGTGAAGGGGCTTTAAGGGGGGCACTGTAGTCTCCTGCTTACTGGATGAAAACATAGCTCCTCACGGCATCCAGGGCCCCTCACTCCTGCCTGTCTCCCCAGCCCCCACCCAGCCCATCAGCCTGCCCCCTGCAGACACCTCTTCCCTCCCTCCCTCCCCAGCCTGGCTCTGGGAGCTGAGCCTCAGGCCATGCACTTTCCATTAAGGAGATAGCATCCCTTTGCTGAAGTCCATTTGGGATCCATTTTAGTGTTATCTAAAAATCAAATCTACATGGTAATCCTTTTAATGTACTCCTGACTTTAGAAAAAAAACGCTTTGCACTCCTTCAGGAAAGGTTTTAAAGCATTACCCAGTAATTACTACTCACCCATGAAAACACTGATATTTTACAATGGACGATATTTGCGCCTACCCGCACGCCTGGGTACATGCTAGGATGCATATACTGGATCCAGCAAAATAAACCAGTTAATTCAACCCTGTGTCACCCCAAAGTTTCAGGGTGTGGGGAGAATGACACTTGAGGAGAGACAAGCCACATGCCCAGCCCTCCCCCAGCGGAGTGGGGGAGGTGGGGCTGAGAGTGGAAGGCTGCACAGAGAAGCCTCCCAGGCTGACTCATCCGGCTGCCAGACACTCACCCTCAGTTCTTTAATCTGGGGGAAAGCCAGACAGTCCAGGTGACAGGGAGGAATTGCCAGAGGTCATCTACCCCTCCTACACTCCTCCTCCAGCCAAGAGAAAAACCCTCCTTTTCATATGCCACCCCCAGAGTGGTCCATTAGGCCAGACCCCAGTCCTCAGCAACTCTGGCCACCCATCCTTGCCGGGGCTGCTCCTCAGATCCAGCATGTGCACTTTTCCAACCTGCAGCCTCCAGTCCCATCGGTGCCTCCAACTTGACAGTAGCTTGGGACACGCCCATAACCTCCCAATGTGTTCCACCAAGGCCCGTCTTCCACCCAGAATGTCCACCTTTCCCAGGCCCTTCCAGGATAGGCCCTCTGGCTGCCCTGATGGAGTTCACTGTGGCCCCCACTGGCAACTCCACCAGGCATCTGAGAGCCCCCTCCCACACACCAGTTTGTCCTGCTTGGCACAGCTGAATCAGCTCCCTGCGGAACCCTGGAGCACTCCTCTCCATCTCCAATGGCCTTCACTCCACTACTGCTCCAGGAAGAAATGCCTTTGTTCTGTCTGTCTCCACTCTTCCAAAAGGTCAGAGTCAACCACAGGGCTGAGGCTAGGTGTCCATACCTTAAAATCAGAGAGTTTAGTTTCAAGTCTGGGACTCAAAGGAACTGGGTGACCTAAAACAAATCCTTTCACCTTTCTGACTTGCATCTGGGAAATGGGGACCCTAATGGTCTGGTGAAGATAGAGACACGTAAGGTCATACATGAGTCTGGCACCCAGGGGTGCAAGGCATAGGAATTGGTAGTATTATTAACATTCACCCCAAGACACCATCCCTGCTCTGACACATTTTCATTTTATTTTAATTTTTTATCTTGACAAAATTCCAAACTTTCAGCAGAATTATAAGAATAGTAGAAAAACTCTGGTATACCCTTCACCTGGATTCCCTAGAAATCAACATTTTACCACATTTGCTTTATCTTTATCTTTCTACCTACCTACCTATTTATCTTTAATTTTTTTCCTCAATCATTTTAGAGTTAGTTTCAAACATGAAGGCTTAAATAATTTTGATGTGTAAATATTTTGCTAAAAGCCAGGACATTCTTTTACATAACCACAGTACAATGATCAAAACCAGGAAATTATCATTATCTAATCTATAGATCTTAGTCAGATTTCACCAGTTCCTTCAATAAATATGTTTCCTTATATTTCAAGACACTAGCATTTTTGTAGAATATAGTCCAGTTATTTTATGGATATTCCATAATTTGGGTTTGTCTGATACTTTTGACCATGTAACCTTAATAAACTCTGTGCTTCAGCTTTCTTCTTTGTGAAATGGGTATAAAAACAATATAAAAACTCATAGAGTTACCATGAGGAACAAAAGAGTTGCTATACGTGATGTGCTTGGGACTAACTTAGCTCAGCAATCAAAGCTAGCTCTGATTAGTGCCACCCCACTCAGCACATGAGGAAGGCTGACCACAGTCACAGCTCCAGCGTGGGTCCCTAAAACAATGAGGGACACTTCAGGAACAACGAACTGATTTGGATGTTCTACCATAGTTAAAGTCACAAGGGCATGGGCCAGAATCCAGCTTTTCCCAAAGGACAAGGTAGTGGTCATTGCAAGTGTGTGCAGAATGAAGCCATCCCCTTCTGTCCCACAGGCTGTTCCAGTGACCAGTCAAGTGGGAAACAGTTGCTATGGCAGCTCAGAGGCTGACAGCTCAGGGGAGAGCCCTGAGACACAGGCAGGTATAGCCTTGGTATTTCCTACAATCTCTCAAATGCCTCCATACTAGTTATGAACCAGCACCTAGACATTCTCTACCCTGGACCAAAGAGACTTAGCTACAGGCCCTGCCCAGAACCCACACAGCATGGCACAGCTGCCCAGTGCAGCTCTGGAGCTTCCCTTCCTCACCATTAGCACCCCTGCCCTCTGGGGCAGGCAGGGAGCCTGTGCACTTGCCAGTGCTCAGCTTCTAAGCACTTAACTCACAGCTGCCTTATGAGATAGGTACTATTACTATTCCCATTGGTAGAATGGGAGCACAAGAAAGGTTACTAACTTGTCACAGTTAGTAGAAGATAGGGCTGGGATTTGAACCCCAGTGGTCTGTTTTCAGGGCCAAGCACTTGGCTTGTATGCTATGCTGCTTGGCTGTATACTGAGGTGCTAGGGGACCTGAGCAGGAGTCTATAGAGATCAGGAGACACAAAAGGCATACAGATGCAAGCCGCACAGCTACAGGTCACGTGTGCACAGCAGTATACAAATACCCATGTACATGTGATCACATGTGGTCCATGGGAGGAGGGACTGTGTCTGTGTTATTCTCCTCACAACAGTTTATTTTAATTCTAGTATCCAGCACCGGGCCGACACATAGTAGGTGCTCAGGAAGTTTAATACATGGATATGTATTTCCATGCATCCAAGCAGGTACATGTATAGGTATGTATATGCATGTGTCTAAATGTGCTCATGTAAACGTACACCCATGCACAGATGCACACACAGCCATGGAGCAGCCACATTCACGTTTACTATCTCTTAAAAGACTACAGTTACAAAAAATGAATCAGAGCTCAAAGTCAAGCTCTGACTTGAACAAAACCCACAAGTAAGAGGCCTAGAAATGGAAGAGCATCAGCTCCTTCAGTTTTTTCCACATGGATCTTCGTGGAGTGTCAGAAATTACCTGGAAATTCAGCACCCCAATCCTTACACCTACTTCAGCAGCTGAAGGTGGGAGGCTCTTCAGACCCCAGGGGTCAGCTACATGTGTGGTACTTTGCCCACTAGGACTCACACTCAGACCTGGACCTGCACAGTAGGATCGCAAACAGCCTGCCAGCAGCCCCTCCTAGACATCAATCCCCTTTAATAAGGAAATTTGAAAGTGGAATCTAATTCTGCAGAATCTCTTTAAATCTCGTTTTCTCAGAAGTAACTTCATTTCACACGGACACATCCAGCCTTGTGAGAAGACCTCCATTTCACACCAGTTTTATCTCCACAATTTCTCGTCTCACTGCACTCCTATCCCAGGGCCTTGCCATGCGGCAGGCAAGGCCTGAACTAATAGCATTTCCTACTCATTTGGAATCAAAAGCCAACGAGAACAACTGTTGAAATGCACGGCCTCAGCCACCCAGAGCACACTCATTACGGCCGCTCTGTGCACCCATTTGCAGGCAGCATGTTCACTGGGTCAGATGAGGGAGAGACGTGGGGGCTCCCCTGGCCTCCAGATCCTCACTGGGGCAGGGAGAGAAAGGCTGGAGACTGGGCGTAGCCCACAACATGGTGGTTAGCTCAGTAGAGGGACTGGCATCTTCGATTCTGGCGCTGCCCCTCAAGGGGAGTCTGCAAGGAGAGGCAGGGGAGCAAAGACCTAAGACTATGGGCCCTGCACACACAGGTCTCAGCTTGAATTCTGACTCCATTATTTCCCACCTCTGCCCATTAAATGAGGACTGCCTGCCTTAAAGGACTGAGGATTAAATTAGATAATGGACATGAAGTACTTATAACAATGTTTGGCAGAGTAGCTTAAAGCAATCAGCTTCGAAAACGTAGGTATATCTTATGACCCATCAATTCTATTCCTGGGTATGTGCCCAACAGAAATGAGAGCTTATGTTCATCAAAGCAGATGCACAAGAATGGTCATAGACATTTTCTTCATGATAGCCCCAAACTGAAAACAACACAAATGTTCACCAGCAGTAAAGCAGATAATAAATTATGGCACATGCAAATGACAGAATAGTATGCAGCAATGAAAAAATGAATTATTAATACACAGTACCCAGATGAATGGGACAGCATAATGTTGGAGGGAAGAGGCCAGACACAAGACGGTGCATATTATATAATTTCATTTGTATGTAGTTTCCAAACAGTCAAAACTACTCTGATGTCAGAATAATGGTTATGTGGGGGGAGAGATGTATTCTCAACTGAGACAAGGTATGCGGAAGCCTGCTGGGGTGCTGAGAATGGCCTATATCTTGATCTGAATGTTTAAATGGGTGCATGCATGTGTAAAAATTCATAGAACTGAACATTTGAGACTTGTGCATTTTGCTGCATTATATATATATATATATGAACTAAGATGGATACACCCTCGGTGAGAACTGCCCACCTCTTCATAAAACTCGCCATTTACTCAGCAGTCAATGCCAGGTGCTAAGCTCCTTATGGTGGTTACCTCAGTGAATCCTCATACAAATGAATTCTAATGTGCTAAATGATTGCCCCCCTTTCACAGATGAGAAAACAGGCCCAGAAGGTTTAGGCTCTTATGTAAGGTCATATAACTCGAAGGTTATAAGGCACAGATTGGAATTCTGATCTGTCAGACTCCAGCATTCAAGTCTTCATCCAGCACATACCCCACGGGTTCTCCTGTGCAGCCTGGTTACCAGATGGTTCTGGGGGCAGGGGAGGGGAACATGCTTAGAAGAGGACCTGGGCTAAGAGCCAGAGGAACAACTACCCATGCAGAGTGTTGTCTGTATGCTCCGAGCCATAGGCTCTCCTCTTGGTCCTTCAAAAGTTATGGCTTCTGTGGGATTCTAGACAGGGCTAGCAAGGGGACGTGACCAGAAACTAAGTACAAAGAGGGTCTGGGGCTGGTAAGGGAGCAGGAAGGCCATGTAGAAGCCTGGAGAGGGACGAGGGAGCCTTGAGATGGTATATGTCCCACAGAGGAAGCTGAGTTATTGGGGAACACCTTGGGGCCCCAGACCCAGGACCACAGTGGTGGGGGGAGGGCTCAACCAACAGCCAGGGCTTATGTGTGAAAGAGAGGAGGGAGCAAAGGTGTTCTGGAGAAGGACCTGGCTCAGGCTAAGAAATTGAAAGAAAATCAAGGCCTAAGGGACACACTGCCTAGTTACACTCCCAACATCTGCAGTCACCACGGTCATGTTCAACTGGATGATAACAAACCACTTCACCTCTCACTGAGTGTCTGCTATGTGCCAGGAGCGTACGCTCATCATGACCCTGAGGTCGGAAAAATCACATCACTTGCTCAAGGGCAAGCTTGTAAGTGGCCAAATAGGGCTGCAGACCCGGCTGCTGGCCAGGAAGTGCCCTATGCTCTGCCGGCTCCAGCCTGCGGCCTGAAGCAGCATCACATCTTTTCCCAAGCAATGGAGAAAGTGAATGTTCACTCGGTTGCCAAAAGAAGATAGCTAAAACCTCCCCTTGCAGGGATATATCAGGACAGAGTGAACTAGATCCAAAGAGTCCAGCATGCTTGCCCAGGCCATGTGGCTCAGAGACCCCCAAAGGGTCCATCTCCCTCCTGGGCAGAAGTAGGGAGCAGGAGGCATTTTTGCAGTAAGTTTTGGTTAAAGAAAACCCATCCATGTTGCATCTACAGCCTGAATACTCCATGACCTTCAAGTGCTTGGAGATAAAAGTGCTAAGGAGATTATACAGGTGCCTCACAGGCCTGCCCTGTTGAGGGACGCTGAACTCAGCACAACCTGGTTTGGGGCAACAGCCTTGGGGCCTCTCTGAGTCTATTCAGGCTGCTATAGCAGAATACCATCAACTGGGTAGCTTGTAAACAATAGACATTCATCACTCATAGTGCTGGAGGCTGGGAAGTCCAAGATCAAGGTGCCATCAGATTCCACTTGAGAGCTCACTTCCTGACTCCCAGAAGCCATATTCTTCCTGCATCCTCACATGGTGGAAGGGAAAAGGGTTCCTTTTCTTTTCTTTTTTTCTTTTTTTTGAGTCAGAGTGTCACTGTGTTGCCCTTGGGAGAGTGCCACAACATCACAGCTCACAGCAACCTCAACTTCTTGGGCTTAAGTGATTCTCTTGCCTCAGCCTCCCAAGTAACTGGGACTATAGGTGCCTGCCACAAAGCCTGGCTGTTTTTTGTTGCAGTTGTCATTGTTGTTTAGCTGGCCTGGACTGGATTTGAACTGGCCAGCCTCGCTGTATGTGGCTGGCACCATAACCACTGTGCTACGTGCACCAAGCCAAGGGTTCCCTTTTATAAGGGCACTAATCCCATTCATGAGGTGCCATCTCCATGATCTAACCACCTCCCAATGGCCCCACCTCCTAATGCCATCACGCTAGGGATTAGGTTATATGACACAAACATTCAGACCATAGCAAGGACCCAGAGGGAAGGCCTGGACAAGTACTGAGATTCTGGAGTAGGACCAAATGAGGTATGCTTTTGCAGACTTGCAGTTTTCTGTGGTCCTTGAGTAAGAGAAACTTAAAAACATCAGAAACTGCTTATGCTAACTGGAGTCTGTCACTTGGAATAAGGCTTAAGTTAATTGCATAGTTACCAGCAGCATGTTCTCCCTCTCCACAATGGGCATAGATAGTCTCTTCCAATGTTTTGATTTTATCTATAAAGTCACAGACATATCAAAAAAGCAACAGGTCCAAAATAAGACATGTGATTTCCTCCCCTAAACCTACCCCCTGTACCCTGACCCCAAACTTCCTCATGGCAACTACACTATCATCCGCCCAGATGCTCTGGCCAGAAACTCAGTGTCATCCATAGACTTTCATCCTCACCCCTTTCCCCACCTCACCTACATGTCCAGAGCCACCAAACTATCCGCATAGACCCCCACCAGCCTCCCAGTGTTAACTACCCACAAACCATTCCCCACTCAGCAGCTGGAAAAATCTTTCAAATAAATTGGGGCAGGTCACCACCAGCCTAAAAGCTCCCCTAACATCTAGTGGGCTGAAAATAGCACCCACACTCTTCATCTAGCCTATGATCCTGGTGTGGTCTCGCTCCTGCATCACCCACCTACACTGCACTCCAGCCACACTCCAGATATCCTTCCTGCCTCAGGGCCTTTGCACATGCATGGGTGTTCTTCCCAGAACACCCTTCTCTGCATCTTCATGTGGTTGGCTCTTTCTCACCTTCAAGTTGCAGTTTAAACGTCATCTCCTTAGAGAGGGCTTTGTTGACCTCTTTTTTTCCTTATTTAAATGACCACCCCCACCACACTGCCTCAGTAATTCCCTTCTGAATTTTTAATCACAATTTGTAATTGTTTTACTTTTCTGGGAGTTACCTTAAGGAAAGTGATTGGTTGCTCTCATAAGGACATAAACCCCACAAAGGTCTACTCTTGGGGTCCTATGCGTCTTGCCCACCACTGTGTCCCCAGTGTTGGTGAAAAAAATGACTGCTGTGAGGCCCATCAATTCAATTCATGCATGAAGAGACTGAATGGAATCTATCCAGATTATTACTGGCAAGGGTTTGTTGGCCAGAGCAGGCCGATTCAGATAGGCAGCCTCCCCAGAGATGGGGGCCTTAATCAGCTTGTTGCTGCCCCATGCCACATCCCCCAGGCATCTGTAGCTATGTGGATCTCACAAACAAAGCAGATCTGTACATAGCAGTGCCTAGGTCCTGCCTGCCACAGTCCAGATTTTTGAGAGGCCCATCACTGGGCTCCAGCTGGGAAATGACAGGTCTCGTGAAAATATAGACCCTTTATCCACTAGATAAAGGAGCAGTAAAATCCTGTCCTTCAGGCTCTGCAGACCTGTAAGGAACGAAGCCTCCTTTCTATCCCTTCATAAATAGTCCAGCCCATCCGTCTGGGAGTGGCAGGCAGAGCTCCAGAGCTCAGGCAGCTGTTAATGTCAGCAGCTCAGGCCTGGGCACCCTCCTGGCACAGTTCCAGTGTCCTTCACTCACCACCTGAGGTTCCTTTAGGCTTACAGACTCTGACTAATGTCCCCTCCCAACATAGCCTGAGCCTCTGGGGGCCAGACCGGAGGGGGAGGGTTGGGGGGGTAGGGGGGAAATGGCCCCTAGAGTTCGTCACAGAAAAACCCCAGACCCAAGCCTTTCTCTCTGTGTTGCCTCCACCCACCATCATACCCTGGGCTGCAGGAGCCAAACCTCCAGGGCCCTTAACAGGATGCTGCTTGGAGCCGCACAGCTGCGGGGACCAATAGGGGAGCGTCTAGAAACCGTGTTCCCCTGACAGCAATTCAGCAGTTCCCTGGGCACCCGCAAAGCCCATATCACCCATCTAATGAAACAGGACCCCCAAGGGGCCTGCAGTCTCCCCAGAGGAAGAGGAGGACATGGACTCTCAGATGAGACTCCGTTTCACAGCAGCAGGGACGCGAGCACCAGCGCACTGAACCAGAAAACGAGAGAGTCTGGCAGGAGTGCAGACACACCGTGAGCACCAGGGGATCGGAGATTAGGGCCCTTCAAAATCAATTTTGAATTCAAACTTTTAAATGTATTCTCCAGGCGCAAAGTAGGGACCTTCCAGGCAGGCTCAGCCTAGCCAGCTGCTGGGTCCTGCTTCCTGCTCAAAGCAGCCAGAGCCCATCTGCTAGCTAGGGCAGGGTGGGGAAGGGAGGGCAAGGAGGCTAGGAGGGAGAGCCCCAGGGACAGGAGCCCCTTGGCTCCCACTGAGACAGCACCGCTGAGACAGGTTCCTGTTGAAGCTCTGTTTTGTGGACCTGGATGAGAGGAGTTGCAGGCAAGGCTTTCAGATCTCCTTCACCCCACCCCCGCCTGGCAGAGGGTGCTCAGGGAGCACCAATGGAAGAAGACATTTAGAACCTGGGCTTTGGAGTCAGACAGGGATTTGTATCCTAGAGCAGCCACGAGCTCCCGGGGAGAAGGATCTTGTGCAGAAGTGAACCTCCCTTCTGGAAACCTGGTGGGAGAAAGCCAGCCATGGATGTCTTGTGATGCAGCCCTGGTGAACTGAGAGTAGCCTGAAGCCCCCCAGTGTAAAGGGAAAGTGTCAATCCCTGTGTGAGTCAGCAGGGGAGGCTAGCCAGAGGCTGCATCCTCCAAGGCATGGCGTCTGCTGCCAGAGAGCTGACAATCATGCTGTCTGTCATGTTTCAGACTAACACCTGGCCCCTCAGCTCCTGACTGGGTTCCTGCTCAGCCACATTTGTTCCTCCCAATCTATTGTCAGCTCATAGCTGATGCCCTCCCCATCTCAGGTGGGCAAGCTGATCTTTGACAAGCCTCCCTCAGCCCAAACTCCCAGTTCTCCAAACCCCAAGCTACCTCCCAACTTTAAGCCACACTCCTGAGTTACAAACTTAAGTGACTGTGAAGCACTCTGTAGGTGAAAGACAACAGAACGGGTCACCAAGGCCTCGGGCCTGCAGAGGCTTCGCAGGGAGCCCCTTCTGGAACAGAGGCCTACAGAAGAGAGGCTGGGGTCACCAGACCACATAAAGGAGAGGAGCCAGCGACTCCCCAGCCCCTCCCGGCTTGGGAATGGGCTGCTGGCTTGGCAAGGAAATTACAACATGGGCCTGGGTAATGCTCCTTTTAGTTACTGCATAAACTGCAGCAATAAAACGTACCTGGGGAATGTTTAGAGAAAGCACTAATGATTTCTTCCCCAGTGGTTAATAAATTCACTTCCAGATCAATTTGTTCGTGATAGAGCCCAGCGAGCAGAACCCGCACGGCGGGTACAGCCGAGTGTGTCTTTTTCAGTATAAATGATTTATTATGATGATTAGCGGCACATAAACAATTTAAAATACAACGCTAATTAGTTTGGGGAAGAAAGGAGAAAAGCCACCCTGCTTCTCTCCCCATTATGTTCTACTTCCCTAAGTGTGTACTTTTTAATTAAATCCAAATGTCACAATAAATTTAAAGTGTTTTATTACCATTTGGGCTCACTGGGGCAGTCATGCAAACCCCCACCCACCCACCCCAGGCATCTACTAGCTGGGTTGCGGGTGAGGATTTGGGGCACCAGTAAAGTCTGTCAACAAACTCTCCCAAGATGAGAAAACTCTTGAGGCCGCTGGAAACCCCTCATAGTTTCCAGCAACCATGAGCTAGAAAACACCAGGACTGCCCAGTGGACCCCCCGACCTCTGTTCACCTTTTTAACTAGCCCATACTCCTTAAATCTTGCTGTGACCAGCTCAGAAGCCCACCACTTCTTCCCAGTGTTCCCACCATATCCTGTATCCTCCCCAGTCCTCCTCACATGCCCTAGAACCTTATATGATACCTTCTGTAATTTATCCAAAGTCAAGCAGCTAAAAAGTGCACTTTTTACAAAGTCCCTGTTCCTTCTTTGATTGTGCACTATGCCTCAGAGCCCATATCTGGCCATCTCTGGGCCCTGATTTCCAACACCAAGGATGAGGCATAGAATAGGAGGTTGCTCAGGCAGGGCCCTACCTTACCCAGAGACACATCTGGTTCAAGGGACACAGGGGCTCAAGTCAGGGACTTGGATTCTGATGGGTCTAAGTGTAAGTTCAAGCCCTGCTAGTGACCCACAATGTAAACTCAGTCAAGTCCTTTAGCCTGTCTGAGTTTTACCTTCCTCATCAGTAGAACTGAAGTAATAACACCCATCTCACAGGAATAAAAAATGAAGGCAGCTAAAGCAAGCAGAAGTGCTTTGCGATCCCTGACATGCTACACAGGTCATAATTACAAAAGCCCTTGAGGTGAACAGAGATCATACCAACCTCAATTCATTGATCAGAGAACTAAAGCTGACAGGGCCAAAGACTTACCCAAGGTTCCAATGAACTCCAGGAGCCCAGCAGGGACCAGGCTACAGGCAATCTCCCTTCTAGAAGCTCA
Source organism: Perodicticus potto (assembly GCA_963574655.1). NCBI lineage: Eukaryota > Metazoa > Chordata > Mammalia > Primates > Lorisidae > Perodicticus > Perodicticus potto. The sequence goes on from CAUYRH010007406.1 coordinate 135,160, forward strand.
GCAAACCAAGGATGATTTCTCTCCTGAATGCTCTTGCACCATTTGTTTGAATTAAAAAAAAAAACACACATATCTCTAAATACAGAGTTTTCATATAGCTAAGCAATTCTACTCCTAAATAGATGCCCGAGAGAAATAAAAACATATTTATCTAAACAAAAACGCGTACATGAATCCTCGTAGCAGCATTACTTACAACAGCCAAAAAGTAGAAACAACCCAAATGTCTATCAACTGACAAATGGATAAATAAAATATGGTATATACAGTCAATGAAATATTATTTGGCCATAAAAAGCAGTGAAATACTGACATATGCTACAACATGGATGAACCTTGAAAATACTATTCTAGGAAAGAAGGCAAATACAAAGACCGCATATTGTATCATTCCATTTAAATGAAATGTCCAGAATAGTTAAATCCATGGGTATAGAAAGAGATTAGTGGCTGCTAGAGAGGGAGAAATGAAAGTGACTGCTGATGGGTATGGAGTTGCCTTTTGGGGTGATGAAAATGTTCTTAAATTAGATAATAGTGATAATCATGCAACTCTGTGAATAATCAAAGGCCACTAAGCTGTACATTTTTCTGTACATTTTTTAAAAATTAATTTTGTAGGGTAGTGCCTGTGGCTCAAAGGAGTAGGGTGCCGGCCCTATATACCGAAGGTGGTGGGTACAAACCCGGCCCCTGCCAAAAACTGCAAAAAAAAAAAAAAATTAATTAATTTTGTGGTATGCAAATTATATCTCAATAAAGCTATTTCATAACAAAACAAAACAACAACCAAATAAATATTCCTTTGTAAACAGAAGAAACCAGTTCAGAAAAAATTAACTTCACCTTCCTGGTCAGCTCAAGTTCCTTAAATCTTGCTGTGACCAGCCCAGAAGCCTGCCACTTCCTCTCAGTGATCCCACAATACACTGCACCCTCCCCAGGCCTCCTCATGTGCTCCAGAACTTTACCTTCTGTGTGCCTGGCATCATGCCTGGCCCTTCATCTCACCACATCTTCACTCCAGAGCTCTGAATTGTAATTATTGGTTCCATTTTATGGATGAGAGGGGTTGTGAGGGGGCCAATGGCCTGTGGTCACTAAAAGCTGCCAAGTGAGGGGGGCCTAGGAAACAGCCAGCCCTCTGGAGAGGGCCTTGGTCACCCTATCTACTATAGGCTGCTTTATAGGGAGGAAAGGGCTCCAGAGCACTCCCATGCCTCTTTGTTCAGCTCAGATCCCCTTATCCTGAAATCTGACTCCTACTCTTCTAGCCCTGCCCACCAGGAAACTCACACCCTATTGGACTGATCCCTCTCCTTTGACCCATTTGTTTCTACCACCATATTATTGTTTTGTCTCCCTAGATCTCTCTTTGTTGGAGTCTCCACATCCTTCAAGGACTATGCCCTGCCTGCAAATTAGGCGCACCCGTGGAGCAGGGGTCCCCACACTAGATAGCATCATGGCATGTACATAACGGAGAGGATCCCAGCAAGCCTGTGAGTCCCCTGAGCAGCAGTGTGCCCACTTGGATCAGGAGAGAAGGTATGTGGCAGGAGGAACGGCAATAAGGCTACCTTTGGAGGGAGGAGAAATCACCCCTGGTAGCAATCTGAGAGGGCGACTCAAAGAGATGAAGCATCATGGCCAGCAGAGGGAGCCAGGGCCGCACTGTGGCAGAGTGCATCTATCTACCCCAGGGTCTGGAGCACCCACCAGGGTTAGGGTGGCAATGGTTATGGTGGCTCAGGTCTCATCTCAGCAGAATCAGAGCAGCCTCCAATTCTCCTACATGTGGAAAGAGCCCTGCAGAGGTGAAGGACAGCTCTGATCACCTGAGAGAGCTATCTGGCCCTTGAGGTAAATGGACACGTGCTCGTTTTCTAGTCATGAGGCTGGTTCCATGAATCTACATGGATTTCTTGTGAAATGCTGCCTGAGAAGCTGCCCCTTAAGGAAATTACCCCCATGATTCTCTAAATTTCTCTTCCAAAGTTCTATGGGGCCTTGGGCTGAGATGTCTCAGTGGCAGTGGGTGGAAGGAACTGATGCCGTGGGTACCCTTTACTTTATGGAGCCTCTGTGTTCTCACCAATAATTCCACAGGTGAACATGAGCTGCTGGTTGGTTAAACACATGAAAACATTTTCTCTCTTTTGAGTTCTGTGCAGGGGATAGGGAAGATGCTCTGGGCCCTAACTGATGTGTGAGGAAATAGAAGCTCATCAACCAACAAACAGAGAGGTTGTGTAGTTAGCCCAGGAACACACAGCTGTGGGTGGTGGTGACAGAGCAAGGCCTGCCTGAGATCTCACAGTCAGAGGATAGAAGAGCAGGACTGGACTCCACAGTCCCTGCTTAGCTACCTCTGCAGCAAGTAGTCAGGCTCCACACAGCTGCTGTTTCTTTCGAAGAATCCCAAAGATTTCAAATCTGCACGTTTGAGCTGCTGTTCTTGAGGGTTCTCTGCCCCTGAAGGAGGGAATCCAAAGTCTTCATCCTTAAAGGGAAGGCAGAGCTTCTGAGAGCATGGCTCTAGGGAGAAGAGAGTATATACCCTGAGGCAGGACTAAGGGGCTGGTGGGTCTTTAGTTTTGAGTAGCCAGGCAAGGATGGTGTCCATGCAGAGTGCCCCTGAGGGACAGCTCATTGCAGAGGCCAGGCCTTAGTTCCCTGATTAAACAGAGGGGCTCCTCAGAAAAGTTTTGCTCTTGTCTGGGCCAATCCTAGTAACATATAATTAGGAAGTAGATGGTATTAGATGTAGGTAAGGGCAGGGAGACCCCGAGCTAAGCCTCTTTCCCAGAATCAGGAGCTGTCATGAAATTCACACTGAGAAAAAAACTGGCCCAGAGTGGAAGAGTCAAGAACTCCTTTATAGATAGGTCATGGGAGGCCAGAGGAGTCAGAAACCGGCCCAGGGTGGCAGGCTGGGTCTGAACTTGCTGCTTCCCCTTCCTGGTATGGGCCCATGGGCATTGGTTCACTCCCTGTGTACCTCCAAAGCCAGGACTGGGGGCCAGTGTTGGGTAGCAAGAAAAGAGGAAGCCTTCATACCAAAGCTGGGCTGGGCAAGCAGGGGCATGAGGGACAAAGGTGAGTGGGGACATGCATGTGGCCGGGAACACTGGCCTACCTTCCCTGGGGCTCAGTTCCCACTCTGGCCATAAGTCCAGGTCTTGGGCCTGGGAGTTGAAAGGCTGCAGCCAAGATCTTGACCACCGGGGGACATTCCTGAGACCACAATTCTGGACTTCAACTGCCTCCTCTAAGCAGCCCTGACCCCTACCTGCCTCCTCCCCTGACAGGCCCAGACTGCAAGCTCGGAGGAAACTGAAGGGAGGCAGGGCAGTCAGAGGCCAGAGGAGATGTCACCCTGTGCAGCTAAAAAGGAAGAACCCTTCCCTCCTACCTCGTGCACTGCTTTCTCTATCTCTAGTTTAATCCCCTCCAATTTATTCTCCACAGAGTAGCCCAAATGATCCTAATAAAATGTAAATTTGAACATGCTTCTGCTTAAAACCCTTCAAAGACTTCCCACTGACCTTAGCATATACCTAACCAGGGCCTGAAAGGCTCTGCGCAGCATGGCTCTGCCATGCTGACCACCACGGCAGCTTCCCCAGTGGACGATGCTCCAAGCTCCAACCGTGACTTCTCCAGCTCCCTGTCTCCCTATCGCCTTCACCTATTAACTCATTCATTCACTCATTGTTGACTCAACAAATAGTCACTAAGAATCTACTAGTAGGACCTAGCTCCTAACTTCTAGATTTTGATAAGAATTATACCAACATTGACGATTTTTCTTCAAGAAATTAGCTCATAATCTTCATTAAGTCAATTTAATTCCTTGGTCACTTTTCTATTCAATAACATTAAACCATTTCTTCACTCTTCCCTATTTTTAATTTATTGAGGTTATTTTCCTTGGGATCAATTACTTTTAAAACTTTAAGTGACTATTGTTTCATGATCAGCTTTTGGCTCACATTAAATCTCACAAATTAGAGCCTTTGCCACTGTGGAGATTTCTCTTCTGGCAATTATTTCTACCAGAAAATGTTTCCTGAGCCAACTTCTGCAGATCTAATTTTGTCAGGAAGATGTGATTCTTCTGTCAATTTTTAGTCAATAACATATTTTACCAGGTTCAGTCTTAGCTGTTGCCAGTTTTACTTTGTGTTAATTATTTCAACCAATTTTAATTTTTTCCTAGATCTTAATAATACTAATGAGATATGATTCTCATGTATAAGGTGTACTTTAGCAGTGATCTGATAAAGCATTCTGAGGATCAAAGAGCAATGTGAAAACATCCTTGGGGCACAAAGGCAGGTCAAAACATTGAACTCTACATTTGGGTGAAGTACTGGCTTGGAACAAGGTGCCTGACGGAGCCCGGCCCACTGCTCTCTGGAGCCCTACCCCTGCCAGAAAGATGCCTCGCAGATGGGAAACAGCTCCTGGCTGGGCTAAGAGCAGCTGCCTGGAAGAGATGGTCTCTGACTGGCAGGCAAAGAGACAGGGTATAGGCCTGTGGTCACATACTGGGCTGGATGCAGCCTCTGCTGGGCCCAGACTTTACTATTCAGAAATTATTTCAGAGACACTCAGCTGAGAGAGGAAGCAGACACTAAGGCACAAGACTGCCTTGGTTTCCCAAGCCATAAAAGGACTAGGGTACTCTTGGTTAAAGGCTTTGCACCTGCTTTCAGGGTCCCCTTCTGCCTCCTAGTTGAAAGTCTACCGGGAACAGCAAGAGACAGGCACCTTCCACCTGGATTCAAATGTGACAAGACCAAATGTGGAGGTCTGAAGGCCACAAATGCTCTCACCTGGGAATCTCTGTGTCTCCTGACACCAGGAGACCAAGGGAAGAGAAAGAAACCTCATTGGGGGGTCCTTTCTGCCCGTGTCAGCCCTCCACACCAGTCGTCCAACAGCATCTCCATTTACAGCACCACAGGCATCAAACAGGCAGCCCCCCAAGCTGTAAATGGGGAAACCATTCGTAAATGGTTTGTGAATGGACCCAAGGACACACCATGAGGTGTTGTCAGAACCAGGACAGGGATGCCAGAGTTCTGGCCCAGTCCTTTGCTTCCCAGGCTGCTGTGGGAGTGCTCCAGCCCAGGTGGATGACTCCTCCCCCTGATCCTACGTGAGGAACTGCTGAAGCCACCTCTGCCCAGGCTGCCTCACAGACGCTGTCTCCACATCCCCCAGCAATAGCCAGTGAGGAACTGAAGCCCTCAGCTGGTGGGGAAGGCTGGTTCAGGAAGGCTCCCTCTGAGGGTGTGGTCACCATTAAAAAGAGAGGCCCTGGAGTGATGGACTCCACTGGAACTACTGCTTCGCAGGCCCCTACTGGCCTTTGAAATCTTGGGAAAGGAATCCAGCACATGTACACACAGTTGACGCTATCCCCTCTCACCACAAGGGCCAGGGAGGGCCTGGGAGTGTCCTTGTCACCACCTCCAGAATCATGGCAGGCAGCGACATGGTTCTTGTCTGAACTCTGCCACATGTCAATGTGCTGGGATATCCCAGGTGAGAGTCCTGCCCTCTCTGGGCACAACCTACTTCTCTGCAAAATAGGGCTAGAATTTGTCCCTCCCAGCCTCCAAAGGTGCTGTGAAGAAGAAAGACTTTGAGACATCTGTCCCCTTCCTTGGTGTGAAGAGACCCAAGCACTGAGACTCCTGGGGATGGAGATGGTGATTCAGTCTCAGGGTCGGGAAACTGAACTGTTGAATACCTGGGGCCTGAGATGCTATCCCAGAGGCCAACCTCTCATGGCAGGCCAGTGTCTATGATGGTCTCCAGTGATCCCATCTCCTGCTACTCACGCCCTTGTCTAATCTGCCCCACTTCCTTGAGTTTAAGTTGGCCTTAGTGACTTGCGCCCAGGGAAGAAAACATAGCAAAAAGGACGGATTGTCGCATCTACCATTAGGTTATAAAAGACTGCCACTTCCTTCTTGTAAGCCGACACTCTCTCTTAACGGCTATAAGGAAGCAAAGAGCTGCACTGGAGAGGCCCACATGGCACGGGACTGAGGGCAGCCTCTGGTCAACAGCTGGTGAGGAACTGAATCCTGCCAACAGCCACATGAGCTTGAAAGTGGCTGCCTCCCTAGCTGAATCTTGAGATCACAGCCCCAGCTGACACCTTGATTATACTAGCCAGTCTGTGAGAAACCCCAAAACAGAAAACCCAGGTAAACGATACCCAGATTCCTGTCCCACAGCAATGACAGAGGAAGCATGCATTGTTTTCAGCTGCTAATTTGTTACATGGAAATAGATAATGAATCCACTACCACATACACAGGAAACACAGGGACCTTTACTCAGGCCACTGAGAGGGGGCCCTGCAGACAGATCTCTGCCCCACAGCCCAAGTTCTTGTGAGCCTCCTCCTAGAGCCTGGGGCTTGGAATGCAGTGCCACAAAGAGGGGAGCCCAGACGACAGAGCCCTGTCTCCAGTCATCCTGCTAGGCGCCCTGCTCTCAGCCAGGAAGACCAGAAAAGTGGACAGAGCTGACCCTCAAGGAGCTACAGCCCTGAGTTCTTTCCAAAAAGCAATCCTCCCAAGGCTGAAAACAAAACCCCAGGTGTGTCTGGAGGTGAGTCCAAAGCATGCCCGCTTCCCCATTCTCCCCTGCTCTTGCCAAAACCCTAGGAAGGTTAGGAAAATCATACCAACCATCTGCGAGACTATCAGAAGCTTTGCTTCTTATAGTCACAGCAGACCTAAAAGGTGGCCATGATCACAACCATTTTGCTAGATGGAATTATTACAACTTACTCATTAGAATTAAGAGGCAGGAGGCAGAATTTGAACCCAGTCCGATTCAAAGGCCATGCTAGTTCAACATCTTTTACAAATAGGAAAACAGAGAATCAGAAAGTTCAAACGTTCTTATGGCACCCACAAGCATCCCCACACAATCCTTGCTGGACACACTGTCATTAATGATTGGGGTGTTTACAGACCCAGGGCAGAGGAAAGGCAGGATGGGCAGGACTGTAAGAGCCCATGCCAGAGTTGCTCCCACATGTCTGGGAAGAGTGGGTCTCTCTCTCCCTCTCTATCAACCAGCAAAGTTGAATTATTAAAACTCCCTTCTGGGGTACCATATGGATTTTTCTCTACTGAGACTCAGAGAAGAGGGGCAGCCGATCTTGCCACACAATATTAAAACGTCAGGAGTTTAAGGCCTGCGTTGGTTGAGTCATAAGTTATCAGCACCCAGTGAGGGCCGACAGAATGCCTCCCTTAAATTATTAAGCAGAAAGCGTCAGACTGTAATATTTTGCTAAACCAAAGTACAGACACAGACAAAGATGTCATTTCAATATTTGAAACCAGTAAGTTTAATTTAAAATAAGAGCAAACCAATAAGCTCAGAACATAGCGCCATATGAGAGGAAAATTATACTGTGAGAGGGAAAAAAAGTGGAAGGACTTAAGAAATTTATAAAAGTAATCTCCAAGTGGAAATTAGAAATCAAGGCCTAGAAACAGAATAACACAAAAGAAATATTACTGTCCACTTTCTAAATCAATATAACATTGCTCCACGCTGGAATTACCATGGTAACTCAAGTAAAAAGAATCAAGCAATTCTTATTATTTCAAAATAAAATCACAGCCTGAAGCCTGGGTTTTATTACAACCACTGATAGATCGCTGGCTTGTATTTATCTGAAATATTGCTTTTCAATCAGCTGGTTTATGAATGTACACAGGCCTCTCACCAGCCCATTCACCGCCCCATTTTGAGGCAAGGGGCCAACCACAGAATTGATTTTCACCTGGCTGCATCTGCATATGTGCTTGGGTTGTAGTCAGCTCTGGTAACACGGAGCATCACATCCCTTCCATGGGCTTTGTAAGACAGAGGAAAACCTGCAAGAGGCAATGGGGGCTGAGTTCAGGCTGTTCCCCTCTAGGCTGGCCCTCTAGAAAGGGGGCAGGGCTCTGACGCCAGCCCCTGACAAATGACCCAGACAGCAGCTTTCTCCCACTCAAGTCCTCTTTTCCCCTCTTCCTTGAACTCTCTCTAAGCATCCTTTTCTCCATCTCCCAGTCTGACAGCTGGAAAAGGAGCAGGCTGAGCACAGAGAATGGCCGCGTGACTGTGCAATTAGCCAGCCTGGGCTCATAGCCCACCTCTAGCACTCAAGAGCTATAGGACTTGGGAACAATCACTCAAACTCTTTTTGTTTTCTTTTCAGACGAGGTCTTACTCTACTGCCCAGGGTAGAGGGCAGTGGCATCATCACAGTTCACTGTAGCCTCCAACTCCTGGGCTCAAGTGTTTCTCCTGCCTTGGCCTCCCAAAGTGCTAGGATTACAGGTCTGAGCCACAGTGATGTTTGGTGGATTGATTACCAAAATGGCCTCAATTCTCCACCCCTCCCAGCATCTACACCCTCTGTGTATGACTTCACTTGCTACATTCAAGAGTAGAATTTGTTTCACCACCCTTCGAACTTGGGCAGATCTTGTGATTTATTTTGGCCAATAGAATACAGCAGAAGTAACAACATCTTAGTGCCAAACCTTGGCCCCAAGAAGCCTTGTGTGCTTCGACACCTCTAGACCTGTCTCTGGCATGAGAAAGAGCAAGACAGACAAGCCCACTAGATAATGAAGGACATGCAGTCTTGTCACTCCCAGCATCTAGTCGATCACCCACCTCCATCTTCTAGGTGTGAGTGAGCCCAGCTGAGATGAGAAAAACTGCCAAGCCAAGCCTAGCCTAAATCATTGACCCACAGACTTTTAAGCTAAATAATGCTTATTGTTTTGAGCCTCTAAATTGTGGGGTAGTTAGTTATGCAGCAATAACTAATTAATATAAATATATAACACAATGCTTAACTTTTAAATAGAGATTCAGCAAAATGATAGGTATTCTGTTTTTATGACCCCTGAAGCTTGAGAGACTGAAGCCAGAGACAGCATACTATAACTGTGCAAAGACCAATGTCAATTCACACAGGCGTGTGACTTCCTGCTTTATCAAGTGTGCACATGGACATTAGGTACTAGTTAGGTGTTATACCCATTGTAGGGATGAGAAAACTGAGATCCAGTAAATTATATGAAGTTATACAGCAGTGTAACTAATCCCTGCAGGGATTAGAAGCCAGGTCTACTGAATAATGATAGCACGCTGCACCTGAAGACAGTAGGACACTCAAGAAAGCCCAGTTGACCTCCAGGGGAAGGGGCATGAGATAAGTCTAGTGACCTGACCTAGAACACCTTCATACTTGACATCTGCCCCTGCAACCTCGACCAGCCAGCTCACTCTTCTCATACCACCTACTTTTAATTCATCCCCATTTATATCAGCCACTACAGTCTCTTGCCTTAGACAGAACACAAAACGAATACATTCCAACCAAGGAGGGAAAAGCTTATTGCTAGGTTGGATGGATGTGTCTCTGAGGAATGATCTGTGAGAGGCCTTGGCCAACTAAAGGGGGAAAGGGCATGCTAGGCAAGGGGAACAAGGGGAGCAAGGGTGTAGAAGTAAACACTAGGTCTGCATAGAACACAAAAGCAAAATGGACATATGAGACCTGCTCAGTTGAGATGATGGTGGGAGTGGCAGCAGGTTGCGGGCAGAACGCAAGGGTAGTAGAGGTTGGCTCAGTGTGGTTGCTTTTTTTTTTTTTTTTTTTAGAGATAGAATTTCACTTTGTCACCCTAGGTAGAGTGCTGTGGTGTCACAGCTCACAGCAACCTCCAGCTCTTGGGCTTAGGTGATTCTCTTGACTCAACCTCCCCAGTAGCTGGGACTATAGGTGCCCACCACAATGCCCAGCTATTTTTTGCAGTTTGGGTGGGGCCGGGTTCTAACCCACCACCCTTGTTATGTGGGGCTGACACTCTACTCACAGAGCCACAGGCGCTGCCCTCAGTGTGGTTGTAATGAGCACCAAAGAAAGATGGTAGGTGTGATAGGATGATGGTAGTGGCAGAACAGTAAAAGTCCCAGGTGAATGCAATTTAGCAGTGTGCTGATACATGCTTAACAACCAGCTCTTCAGGAAAAACCCTGATCTATAGCTTTTGTCAATTTCCATGGTGCAAATATTCCCACCACAGATGATTGCAAGCTATAAACGTGATGTTTCTGAACTCAGAGTTGGGAAGAGATGCATAAAATTAGCTCTTACAAACAAGTACAAGTTAACTCTACTGGAGTAGTCCTGTCCTGAGTGTGAACCTGCCAGGAAAACTCACTCTGGAGTACCACAAACTCCCTCCTGGGGTGGGAATTGTTCTGCATTCCTTGATTGTCCTTCAACTCTGGGCAGGGAAGGCAGGTAGATGGGCTACATGCCACATGTACCTCTGGGGCTTCATCAACCCAAAAAGCCCAAGATAGGTGAGCACCCATCAGCATCTTCAAGAAGGACTTACATCTTGGAGGATAGAATCACATCTTCTAGGCTGTCTGTAGGCTCACTAGGGCCATGTCTTGGACACCCAGGCATGCAGTCCCAGTCCAGCTAATATTCCTCTAAGTAGGTCAAATGTTAACTGGGACATCCATGTCCTTTACTGTACTTCTTTCCCAACTCTTTCTTTTTAATATCTATGATCAGAGATTTCTGGGAGGCCCTCTGGCCCCTGGAGATGGATCCAGTGTTGGCCTCCCTGCTACATGGCAGCAGCTCTGCCCTTAGTGGGGCACAGTTCTGGAGGGAGCTCCTAACTCTCTGGGCCTAAACAAGCCTAGGACCCCAAGATGCCTCAGGTCCCTTCCTGTCAGCCTCCCCAGCTGCACATCTCTATCTTCTGCTCAAAGATGGTTCAGCCCACCCAACAATGGCCACTTCCCATCTCTGGCAGTCTCACACTGGGCCCCCCCGAAACTCATGTCTCCTTGGCCCATGACCATAGAGGGTCACCCACTGAAGTTCATCAGTCATCATCCATCTGGTCCAAGGGTAAGAGACCAAAATAGACCTCCTCTTTGTCCTACTCACAAAGGAAGCCTACTGAGAGGTTCCTTAAATGGCAGTATGGGGGACAGCTGCCTGCTCTGACTCTGGGACATGGGGTGGGGGATCAATTCTCAGGAGGGATGAGAGGCAGGCCCTAGCTCTAGGAAAATGCACATTTCCATGTGCTAAAAACATCTTCATGGGACGTGTTCAGAGAAAGAAAGGCAGCTCCCGCAGCTGTAGAGGCCAAGTGAGGGACCATACCCGCACTGAGCCCCGGCACACAAAGGGTGAAGCTTTTAGGCGAGCAGCGGCCAGTGATCTCAGCGTCCCCCAGTCCTAATGCTCCTGAAAGGCTCTCTCCCGCTCCCTGTAATTGGGCATCAGTAGTTAATGCAGTATTGACTGCATTACACGCTCCCGTGCCTCCTCTCGCTAATGCCAATTGCATCACCTTGTACAGTCACCGGCCTGCTTAGCCAATAGCCGTTAAAAGCAATCCAAATCATGAATCATATGGGAAACTTTTAGCAAGACACCGCCATCCAAGGAGACAATTTACAGTTGAGTTAATCTGGGTACATTAGCGAGACATGGATTCTGGACGACAGACCAATTTATGTTGTCTCCCTGTACCCCCCTTAGTGCTCTGTGTGGGCAAATGAATGGAAGAGCAGGGAACACAGAGAAGCACCTGCTTCTTTACCTACGCCTGGGTTGGGGGTAGACCCGCCTTTACAGACTCTCTGCCTGGCTGAGTTTGGGCAGGAAGGGAAAGCAGCCGTACATGCTGCTCAAGATTTGTGATGCTTCATTCCCAGTAGAGGAGGGCTGCTGCTTGGATTTGTTATGGTACATGCAGATGGTAGCACCCCCATTTCTAGGCACTGGGTAGCACAGGATGGGGCCCCACCCTGCCAGCCTCACAAGGCCTTTACCGGTTCTCAGCAGGCAGTAGTGCTGCTTGGCTCTGCCTTGCTGCTGATGGGCTGGTATCTCTGGCATGGAACAGATCAAGGCCCACTCCTTGTCTCCATCTTCAGGACTGGGAAGGTCCTGGCCAGCATCTGAAGGGCCATCCCAGGAGGTCCTGCTGCTGGCACTGGTCAATACCCAGGCACAGCCAAGCACCTGCTCTGGAGGATCCACTGAGTCAGCTGTGGGGGCTGTGCTCCTAGCAGTTCATTAATGATGGAAGACTGTTGTCTGGTCCTCCTCAGTCTAGCTTCACTCTCCTTAGGCATTTTTACTTCTTAAAAATGCTCTAGGAATCATATCTGCTATTTAGTTCCACAATCTGCCTGCTGTTTGCTATGGTCACCCCAGGCTCCCTGCTGGGCCTCTACACAGGCGGTTTACACTCACTTGCCCTTTTCCAGTGTGCGTCTGGGAACACACCAGCACCCCCTGCTGGATGCCCCAGCATCCTCTCCTACCAGGTTCCCCACAATCCAGTGCTCTTACTGCTCCTGGGGCCTCTACCACCCTCTGCTGTCGGCCTTTACTCTGGGGATCTTCTCCAATAGCCTAACAGCTAATTTGATTGGCAAGGTTTAGGGCAGTAGCTCCCTCTGCTCCCCTGGGACTGCAAGCCTCTCCTGAAGCCCACAGCCTGGTACCAGCCTGAGTCACAGGTGCCAGGGGAAGGAGGACTGTTCCTCCGGGAAAGTTGCAGCTCAGCTCCCTTGCTAACAAGCAGACCCAGCAGCATTTAGAAAGCCTGGACCCTGAGTTCCAGTAAAGTGTAGATAGCTAGGCCAAGAGCAGGCATCCAAATGAAAGCAATTAATCTTAAAACCGAAGTTTAACCATTTGCAAAACAGATCTTGCCATCTCTGTGGTGACCCTTCACTGCTTGACCTAATGGATTACTTTATTAATAATGCACTGTGCTTAAAAGCAAAAAAAAAAATTTTTTTCTGACAATTCAATACTTCAGAAAGTCTCTTAAACCCGTTGCTACGGCAAAACGATTGATATTTTATTATCTTTCAGAAGTGCAACATGAAAGCCCTGCAGCCCAGCAGAGCGGGAGCTTTGGTCCTCGGCAGCTGGCAGACCTGACTTCAACCAGAAGAGCCCCAGCCTCTCCCGACAAGATGCTGTCAGGTGGAGAAAAGGCATTGGGGGTGGTTAATGGGAGCCCTGAGTCCCTCTTGCAGCCAGACAAAGGGTGCTGAGTGCATCCCTGAGGAGCACGCCCCTTTGGGACCCCGAGGGGGGAGACAGTGCTGCCACCCAGCTCAGATAGCCAGCTGCTTGGAGGGCATAAGTGTTCAAGAAGAAGTTAGGCAGTCAGTTTGGAGCAGCAGGTGAGTGGATCCAGAACCTTTCTTCCTCCTCCTGTTGAAGGTGCCACCTTCAAGGTTTCAGGAACCAGAGGAGTCAAGACTAATGAGGAGTGGAACATGTATTTAAGAGCAGAAAGGTTGCTTTTGGAGGATAGCTCTAGGCAGGGCATGACCCCAGCAGCCTGCCTCCCTGGTGCTGTAATGAACCCCAGAGTCCAGTAGCATCAATGGTAACAGGCACCCATTGTTTGGACAGGACACAGTGGGGACAAGGAGACATCTCAAGCTCTCTTCTCCAGCTCTGGAAGAAACCAAAGGAAACAAGGTGCTAAAGTGTACTACAGATGGTCTAGAGGCAGGAGACTGGCTAAAATGACCTTCAGAAATCCATTCCCACTCAGGGTTCATCTGAAACCCTCAGTATTGTCACAGAGCCCAAAGCGCTCTGGAGTGCTGGACGGAGATCTAGACCCTGGGTGAGGTGAGGGTGCCATCTTGTTGGCATGAAACCAATCTCTCTGGCCTAAGGCCTCTCATATACAGAGCCTGGGTCTTCTGAATTCTGGGATGCCAAATAACCTCAGCGAAAGATCTACCTGATTTCTACATATGCCCCATAGTGAGAGTATCCCCAGGCACCAAGTACTCTCTGCACTATCTTCCCTAAGCCTGTCATTATTACTGACAGGGAGAGTGAAGTCTAGAAATGGGCATGGCTGTTCCAAGATAACACAGAAAGTTCATGTGAAAGGTGCTAAGTCAAGGCCTCCTCCTTCTCTATCTGGCCTGACCTCAGACCCCCTCTTTTCCTTTTCTTTCTCTATGAAGTTTTCTGATGGCTCAAATGGGGCTCCAGAAGAGAGGTCCATGAATAGAGAAGTCACTGAAGACGATGGCACACTCCAGCCAACCCAGAAGCACTTAGCTCCCCCCTTTCTTCTCTTCCTACAGGCATACAGAGACACAGCCTGTGTGGGCTGTAAACGACAGGGCTCTCCACATGCCATCCCCAGGCCAGACACTTTAAATACTCCCTCCCTGCCAGATGTCTCAGGAGATGGTAGTAAGCTGGGGCATCAGCTCATGGCAGCAGCAAAGTGAACATTCTGTTTGACCTTGAGCAAGTCACTTAACTTTGCATGTTCACCTAGTGACCAATGTCAATAACATCATAACCCTGGGGGTAGAGCACACAGGCCCAGTAGGAGATCTGGAGTAGAAGGTCAGAGAATGGCCACCAAAGTTACTCCAGGAGGATTCCCACCAACTCACAGCAAACAGCCCTTTCAGTTCTTCACTAGCAATAGAAAGCAGGCAGCAGTGCTGGTGCCAACCATCACACAGATCTCCCTACAAAGGCAACACACTGCCTCACCCACAGAGCAGGAGGGCCTGAAACGCCGACCCTTGGGGCTCATCTTAGGTCACAGAGCACCCACTTGGTTTTACCCCTGGGGGCTGGGATCCCAATCTTCTAGGACATTTACTGCAGGGCACTTCCCACCAGAAAGGCTTTGGGGTCTATGAGACCACCTGCTAGTGGCTGCCACTAGCCAGGGAAGCCCTGGCAGTCTTCTGGGCTGCACTGAAGGAAGCTCTTGACGATGAAAGGTGCCTGCCACTCTCACAGGCCGCTCCTACAGAAGTACCACCGGCCAGTCGTGGGACACTTTATTCCTCCGGGCCGAACTCTCGCCTGGCTCTCAGGGAAAAACGGAGGCAGTGGGCCAGAGTAAGAGGTGTCTCTTTCTCAGACCACGCTCGTGGGCAGTTGTCCCGCAAAGGGCCCAGACCAGCCTTCAGGTTCACCCGGTCCTCCCGCGCTCCCACTCGCCCCAAGCTCTGGAGTCTGGTTCTCTCCCTCGAAGCCGCTGATTTGCTCGGTGCTCAGAGCCTCTCGGGTTACGCGGCCGGCGCAAGGGTGATGGCTGCGGTGAGAGGAGCAGCCGCAGAGACGAAATGCTCAACACGAACCGCCACGGCGGGGAGATCGGAGGGGAGCCAGAGCCTCCACGCGGCCCCGCAGCGCATCACACGGCTGGCGCTCAGCTCACCAGCTGGCGGCCGGGCCCGAGGGACGCACGGCCGGGGGCTTGCTCATTGCCCCCCCGCCTCCACTCCCTCCCGGGCTCTTGCCCCCACCCTGCGGCCCCTGTGTGCCGCCAGCCCTGCAGTCCCAGCACGACCCAGCATGTGAGAGCCTGTGTCCCCGCGTGTGTGTTCACGCGCGCCACGGGGGCGGGGGATCCAGTGGGGGGGCTTCGGGACCCCCTCCTGCCACCTACCGTCCTCCTTGTCCAGCACCATCATCTCGGGCGCTCCGTGTCCAGCCGCAGCTCGGCTCGGCTGGGAGAAGGGCGCCGACTCCGGGCGCGCTTCGGCGGGGCGACCGGTCCTCGAGCAGCGAGCGGGCTCTAATTACCCGCTTGTCCGGCTCTTAACCTAGATTGCACTCAGCTAGAATTACATTCAGGAGTGAAGCACTTCGCGGATACAAAAGCAGTCTCACCTACTTTTGTGCCTCAGAATTGCAAGGAACTACGAACTGCAATTTAGAGAGGGGGGAGAGGGAGAGAGAAGGGGGAAGAGAGGATCAGAGCCGTTTCTTTGATTCTCACCTTCTAAATGGCTCAATTTGCCCAGTATAATCTGTCTTAATGTAATTGCATTTGATAGCTCATAACCCTGGCTCTGGCAACGACATAGCTTTCAGCCTCATAAAGTGTTTTCCCCTCGGATTTAATCTGAATCTCAATCTAAAATTATATTCAAAGAGAAGGGGGAATCTGGGCGGTCGTCTCCCGCTGCCTTTCTCCCTCAATGTATGAGGTTTGCACTCCTGCCACTGAATAAATGCACGCATTTCCCGAGGCCCCCTCCCTCCTGGGTTAATGGGGAGTGGAGACGCGCGGCTGTTTGGCTCCGCAGCGCCACCTGGAGGTCTCTCGGCCCCAGCTAGGCTCGTGGCTCCTCTCCAGTCCCAGGGTCCTGGTCTCCAATGTTTCTCTGGTGGACTGAACCCATCTGTTACTCTCAGACCCTCAGCCTTGATTTTTACCCAAACAATAGTTCTCCGATCCCGCTTCCTTCCCTTCCTACCAGGATTTCCCGAGGTTTCTGGTTGTTTCCCAGATTGTTTGGCAAAGTTAACCTTCTGCAGGGCTCAAAAGCTCCCACCCTGAATCATAGTGCATTATTCCTGATCCTAGCATGCCTCCTCCCCCATATACACTACCAAGAGCAGAGCATCCTGATTCCATAGAGTGGGAGAGCTTTTCTCAAATTCTCTCTGAGCAAGCACAGGTTTTTTTATTTCACAATATTTACTGAGCATGTATTATGTGCCCAGCACCATTCTAAGGCACTGGGGCTATAGCAGTGAATAAAACAATTCTTGCTACTATTACAGAGTTGACAGTTCTTGCTCTGTAACTCATGAGGAAGGAAAGGAGACAGTGTCCATCTCTTCTCCTGGACCCTGCTGTTCCCTAGAACACTGAGGCTGGTGTCCAGAATGTCTATTTCAGGAAGGCCCCCTACCTTTTAATTCTAACGTTTTTTTCCCTCCTTTTAGACCCCAGCAGCCTGCCTGTATAGAGTTCCAGAATGGAAATAATGTTTTTTCTCCAGACCAAGAAGGGCTCCAGACAGATGTTTTGGGGGCTTAGTCTTAGCAGTCACTTCTGAGGACTAGATCCAGGCAAAGAAAATGAAGCTGAAGTCCCTGAAGGGGCAAAAGGCCACCAAGTGGGATCTTATTTCCTCTCTGCCGATTACCAACAGTGGACCTGACCAAGTCACTTTCTCTGGGCCTCAGTTTCCCTGTTTCTGAAGTAGAAGACCTACTTTTTCTGTCTCTAAGGTTGCATGGAATAATGCATGTGAATGTGTTTTGTAAACTGTGACACTCCAGACAGTTGGTGGGGGAGGGAAGAGATTATCTGCTACAAAGGAGACCTGGAGGCTGGGTCTTGCCCCTTAAATCCTGGGAGGGCCAGTGCTTGACAGGGGTGAGAATGGGGGGCTGCTGCCCATCTTCCTCCCTCCTAGACAGGGAAGTCAGGCTTTGGGAAAACAGCAAAGCCACTGCTTCTAATGAGACGCTTCATCCACAGCTCAGGGGTTTCTCTTTCCCCTTATCTTGAATACTTAATCCTAATAGTCCTTGAGTATATTTGATGTTAAATATACCATTTTGCTCAGACTTACTGTCCCTCAGGACTTCGAGCTTGATCTCTCCCCTGTCACTGTGGCCAGAGGCATGCCCTCAGGGTCCAAGGGAGGCTTTGGCACTGCTGCTGCTGCTGCCACCAGCACATTTGGTGCTATCAACTTGCCCTAGCCAGAGCTGGGGGCCAGACAGCACAGCAAACACAGGGCGGGACTGGCTGGCACAGAGCAGCTGCTTACTATAGAAACCTCTATTCTACAAGGAGGCATTCACTACATAGGGCAACAGCTTTACTCTTGACCTCCAGGGGTGGCTTCTCCTCACTTTCAGAATCTGGCCCTTACCCACAAACCAGGAATCAACTATCTGGGGCCACTTTCCCACTCTCTTGTCTACATGTTGTGTGTCAGACTCTTTGTTTCAATAACAGATCACTCCAGCCTCCAAGGTACCAAATTAGCTGCCACATGGCCGGCATCCCTTTGGGGAATCAGAGCCCCTGTACCTCAAACCCAGAGCCTGGAGCAGGCCTGAGATGCTGAGCAGGAGGCTGCAGAAGCAGGTAGGGGATGACAGCAGGGGACTTGTGATGTTCGAGGGATGCTTGTGGCCCACAGGCACCTCTTTCTACATCCCCAGCTGTGAGCACAGTGCTCCCAAACTGATCTGGAGGGGGACCTCACAGCTGGATTACAGAGCTGCCCAGAAAGTCTTGGAGGGTTTGGAGCTTGAGCTCCCAGCTGGGAAGGGGCCTACTGGATTGACAGAGGCAGACAGGAGCCTCTCTCATCTGATCTGGTGGCCTCCCTCTCAGCTTATAGGTAATTGCTAGGCAGGAAAGCAACTCCCACCCCCATACTCACCCCCACCCGGCTGCCTCCAGGTCCAGAGACACACCCACATCACCACCAGAGTGGAATCCTCAGACCCCCTGGGGCTGGGGGAGGTCGCCTTTGCCCGGTACATTCCACAGGTGATGAGTGCGTTCTCTCACTTTGACACTAAAGTGTTCCAAAATGCCCTTGAAATGCCTCTGGGGACAGCAGGGAGAGGCCTGGTGATCAACCCCCAAGGTTACTTGGAGGAGAAAGGGGATGCTACTGGCTGCCTTACAAATTTCTGGGCAGGTCCCAGCAATTTGTCCCTGCACCTGGCAGGAAAGTCCTGAGGAAGAGTTCTTGCATTGAAGGTGGGGGTGGGAGATAGTGGGACTCGGTGCCCAAGGGCCCCGGCAGACTAGATATTCCAGAACTCTTCGGTGGAGGCTGTCAGATGTGTCTCAGCCTCAGGGCCTGCTCCCAACACAGTGCAGCTGCCTTCAAGATGGAGGTATAAGCTGGCCTCACAGACGATGCTCAGAGAGGTATACAGGGTGACAAGGGCCCCTTCTCTGTAGCCACCACAGTCCACAGGACAGAGTAAACCTACAGACTTTGCAGTGCAGTCAGGATGCCTGCTGGTTGTGTTCAGATGCCTGGCCCTTCTCTCTATTTACACAAAAGCAACCGATGCACAACAATTTGCAGCTAGCCAGAGTGGAGAAGAGCATAATTGGCAAACTTTTCCTCTTTTTGTTCTGAAGAGCCTGGACAGGATTTCTTAGAAGCGGCAGTCATAAATTGTTAGGCCTTGTGGAGACTTAAGCCAAATCTGCGCCCCAGAAAACAAGTCTCCCCTGCCCCTTGATAAAGGTCAACCCACTCTTCTGCACAACAGCCCTGAGAAGGTTGCAGGTATAGGCTGACCAACTGTCCAGGTTTACCCTGGGACTGAGGGGTTTCCTAGGATGTAGTACCTTCAGTGCTAAAATTGAGACAAACCAGGACACCTCAGATCACTGTAACAGGAGGCAGTGGGATTGTACACGGGGCTAGTGGGGCCGGAGAGGAAGGCCAGGCAGCAGATCCTTTCCTTGTAGACAGCAGCTGCCTCTTAATCCCAAATTTCCCAGCCTTCTGCTCTATCCTGGCATTCTCCAGGTAGGAATAAACTGTCCCCGGCCTTGGGCATGGTCCACAGGCCAGTCAGGGCTGTGAGTTCTGAAAGAATGACAGTAGAAAGGGTATGTGCTAGACCCAGAGGTGCAATGAGATTTTGTGAGACCTCAAGCTTACTGCAGTTTGGGGATGGTGGTTCTTTAAGAAAAAGAATACAGGCTCTCTGCTGTAGCACAGTGGTTACAGTATCCACCACATGCACAGAGGCTGGTGGGTTCCAGCCCCGCCTGGGCCAGCTAAACAACAATGACAACTGCAACAAAAAATAGCCGAGCATTATGGCTTATGGCGGACACTTGTAGTCCCAGCTACTTGTGAGGCTGAGGCAAGAGAATCGCTTAAGCCCAAGAGTTTGAGGTTGCTGTGAGCTGTGACACCACATCATTTTACCCAGAGCGACATAGTGAAACTCTGTCCAAAAAAAAAAAAAAAGAAAAAGAATACAAGATTACTAATGAAAAGTTACCACCAGGAACCTTGCAACTGAAGGACCCCAGAAGACCCTAAACTTTACTAGCTTCAAGGTGAAACAGCCTCTGGTTGAACCTGATATTTTGGATTGGTGCACCCACCTACTCCAGCCAGTGAAGCACCTCCCAAGGTTGAACTGATGGCAGGGTCCTCGCCAGTCTTGCCAGTGACAGAATCCATGTCACCATCCCGCAGCTATGAAGTCCCAGCCCCAGAACCATGATGGTTTGACTGCACCGTCTTGCACCTGCAGGTTCTCTGGGCATCCCCCTCGGGGCTCCATCTCGCGTAGCGTAAGGAGGAGGGGCACAGACACCCAGAGAGACCGGGAGACTGGTTGACAGTGGACACTGCTTGGAAGCCCAAGGCGCGGGTCGCAGAAGCGCTCCGGAAGCCCGTAAGGCTGCAAGAGCCAGTGAGAAAGTTCCTATCCAGAGCGTGCGGGGCCCGGAGGGCTGTGAGACTTTCTAATCTCGCAGAGGAACCTCCGGGACTGAGTCTGGCACCCTGGCACCGCCGACGCAGGCACTAGCGCACTCATTCAGTCGCCGCGCTTCCGGAAGCCGCCAACCAGCCCGAGGCTGCGGTGCAGGCGTGTGGGGCGCTGCCACCACTAGCGAGGTGGCCTCGGCCGGTCCCGTTTCGCAGCCCCTGCCCGGTGCCCCACGCGCCCCCCTGCACCGGCATCGCCCACCGGGCACCTACCGTCCTCCTGGTCCAACACCATGGTCCCCGGCCGCTCCAGCTGGGCACGGGCCGAGGACGCTGAGGAGCGCGCGGCTCCGACTCCCGCCGTCGGCTGCCTGCGCTGCTCCCGGCGGCCGCCTGCCCGGGCTCCGCGCCCCGCGAGCCGCAGCCGCGGACGGGGACGGACCGACCGGCGCCGGGAGAGCAGCCCCGCGGGCAGGGAGCGCAAGGGGAGGCGGGGAGGCAGGGAGGGCGCGGCGAGGCCCGGGGGCGGGCGCGGGGGCGCGACCGCCGGGCTGAGATCGCCGGAGCCGGAGCCGCGCGAGCAGCCGCTGCCCGGGCCGGGCCGGAGCCGGAGCCGGAGCCGCAGCCGCGCGCCTTCTCCCTGCACGCCGGCCGCGCTCGCCTCAGCAGAGTGAAGGCTGCATTTCCCAGGGCCCCTCAGATTCCCCTGTTAATTAAATCAATTCATTATGCTCAGATCTGATTAGCGGCCCTTCCCCCCCTTTGAATCAATTATTCAATACACAAACATAATTGCTTGGGCCAGAGGTGCCCGCCATTAGCTTATTTAACTCCAAGGACACTAATTACCCGCAGGGCACGGGAACTTTTCTCATTAATTCTGACAAAACACAAAAGCACAGCCAGAGTGTGTGCGTGTGAGGGACTGTGTGTGTGTGTGTGTGTGTCAGCGTGCCAGTCAGCGTGTGTGACTGCATGCCAGAGAGAGGGCTGTGTGAAGTGGTCAGCCTCTGCGTGAGTTTAAGACGAGCCAGGGATTAGGCGGCGGCATGTGTGCAATTTCGGATGGGAGTGTGCGGTTCTGAGCCTGCGGCGATGCCCTTGTCAGTGTGGGACTCCGAGAATTTCTGTACTAGTACGAGTGGGTAGGGTCGGGTGTGACTCTGGGTCTGGGGACTGTGTGCCAGGCTTGGAGACCCAGCACAGGAATGTGTGTGAGATTCCAAGAGTGCTTCTGTGTGTCAGTGTGAATGTGACTCCATGGGTACTGTGGCAGGCGCCTATATCCCCTTGCTTTTTTCATTACCGCCCTCCCCATGCTCAGCCCCAAGAGCCTGGGGTGGGACAGTGCAGAGCACAGAAAAGAAATCAGGAAGGATAAGGAGGGAGTGTGTGTCCCTGGAGCCAGGCTGGGCCACCTCATCCCACTCCCCGTCACCTGCTCATGCACTGGCTGGGATTTGCTCTCCTCGGCCTTGCCCCTCCTCACCCCCTAGTTATAAGCCCGAGGTTCCTACCCCCTCCCAGTACTGCCCCACTCTCCATTTTTATCCCAAAGCTGTCCTCTACCCCCGATTCCCATGCATGCCTGATACCCAGGCACACTCCCTCCAACTACCCCCCACCCCACCGTAGTTCTTTGCCTCCTGTCTCCAAGCTGTGCTGAGGGTGTGCCTATGGTTGACCAACTTCTCCACATTTTACCTCCCGGGAAATCTCTATTGAGAGAGCCAGGGAGAGAGCCCACAGAGGCAGGGACACAGAGGGTAATTGATTCCCCCAAATTAGGTTTCTGCTTTCTAAAGACCAGTATTGTTCTTGTTCTCAATGTGCACAGAGGTATTGAAGATTTCCTTTTTGTTTCCTCGGGCAATGAATGAGCTTAATCCATTTGGCTTTTATAAATCAGGAAACTAATATTCGCTCCTTTCCACAGCAGCTTTTAAAAAAATTTAATTGGTGGGGGAGGCACAGTTAGTCACCCTTATGCTGTCCCCAAGCCCCCACTTATCAAAACACATTCTGAGTGAAGAGTGGAAATAGGGGGGTCATCCTGATTCCTCCCACCCTCCTCCATCCTAGCACAGATACCCTACAGAGTTATCTGGGAAAGTTGAAGAAAGGAGTGCACGAATTATATCTAATTTAGTGAAGAATATGGGGAGTGTTCAGAGGGGCTTTTCAGAATGATTTCCCAAACTGGCTCCTCTCAATTCCCCAATAGCATTGAGCTACTGCCTAGATGAGTGCTGGCTGTTCCTTGTATTAGAACATCTGATCACAGGGGCAAATGGGGCCTGAAATTATGCTCCCTCTCAGTTCTCCAAGCCTTGTGCCTGAAATGGACTGCACCCATCCAAAGAATTCACCTTTTGCTAATTCCCGTAAAGGCACCATATAGACTCACATGGCCCTGTATTTCGGTTGGCCAGAGTTCACACTCGGAGAAGCCAGCCTGCGGGGTAAGCATCCAGCCTCCCTGCCCCTGCCCTCACTTGCAGCAAGGACCTGTGCAATGTCTTAAAATATCAGCTTCCTAGTTTTCACAGAGAGTGCGAAAGAGAAAGTTCAGAGAGCTTAACCATCATAGAGTGATCAGAGATACTAAAGCAGATGACCAGCCCCATCTCTGCATTTATAGGGGGGCCCAACTCCTGGTAAAAGACACTAAACTCAATCCATTGCTGGGAATGAGACATGAGCAGGGGACTGAGGTTCCTGGTGAGAGCCATGCTGGGGAGTGACAATGATGCTCCTGAGAGAAGATGTTGGGTGGACTAGACTGAGCAGCCATGCCTGGAGTTTGGGAGGGGCCAACAGTTCTAGGTACAGTGCAAGGCTGAGCCTCACCCACTCCTAAAAAACACTCTGAGAAGAAGAGGTCAGTTGTGCAAATTGAGAATGGAGTCACTAGGAATCTTTTGCTATGGGACTCCCTTTGAAAGAGCTGGTTGCTAGAAGCCAAAGTATCACCTTGCTGAGCCAAGAGGGAAAAGAGCAGCTGGGGTCAGCAATTTGGTGGCATTGGCAGCAGCTCCAGTAAGATGGCAAGGGCATCAGGCAATGGCTGTAATTGTATGGGAGGCATTCTTCTCCCATCCCACCAACCTCCACCTCCCAACCCCGGAATTGTTAGAGAGGAAATGACTATTCAGAACACCAAATCTAATGGTGTACAGAGGCCACGTGGGTTACAAGTGTAAGCATTTCTCGAATATTTTGGAGAAGAGGATCCTGGAGAGGAGAATTAGAGCAACAGGATTTGGGGCTAATTGTTGTGATATGTAAGATCTGGTACTCAGCACTTTTATGCCTTTATGTTCCAACCTGTCTTGGCTGCAGGGTTGTATGAATAAGAATGGACCCAAACAATAATAGGGAAGCAGCTCCTGATGGAATTGCCAGTTTTCTATGGTGGCAGTGGAGGTCAAGGTATCTGTATATTACGCTAAACATGAAAAGAGTGAATTTCCCTACCAAAAAACAGATTGTCTGGGTGAGTTAAAAATACAATACAGCCAAATGCTGTTTACAAGAAATATTCCCAAAACAAGGGGACAAAAAAGACTGAAAATAAAGCAATGGGCAAAGATATACCAAGAAAATGCAAGCAGAGAGGAAGTAGCAGTAGCGATATTAATGTCAAACAGAGCTAACTTCAAAACTAGAAGCAACTAGAAATTGCTTTTGAAAATTAAGAAATACCCTCTTATTAGAATTGGATCAAAAATCAGATAAATACTAAAATTATAAAACATCTAGTAATGAAGAAAGGGGAACACAGCATACTTCGTACAGAACTTATGGAACACAACTGTACTTAGAGTGAAAAAAAGCCTTAAATGCTTTTAATGTAAAAGAAAAAAGACTGAAAGTAAATGAACTACATATTCAATCTAAGAAATAAGAAAAAGAATAAACTAAGCCAAAAAAAGTAAAAGGAAATGAATAAAATTAAAGTCAGAAATTAATAAAATAGAAAATAAATAAATAGTAGAAAAAATAATTAAAAGGGAAAATTAGAACCAAAACCTGGTTCTTTGAAATGACCAGCCAAATGTAAAAACCCCTCCAGGCAAGCCTGGTTAAGAAAATAAAGAAAGCAAAAATGTACAACATTTGGTATAAAAAAAGAGATATCATAGGTACAGAAAAAAATAAAGAATTATAGAAATAATATATGTAAGCCTATGAAAATACATGTGAAAACTAGAGGAAATGAATGGTTTCATGCAAAGTATAAAATTATCAAAACTGAGCATAAAAGAAATTGAAATCCTGAATATGTTAATAAACAGAAGAGATTTTAAAAATATATTATAACTCTTCCATTAAAATATCACAAAGTACCATATGCTCCAGTCATTCCACTTCTGGATATATACCCAAAGGAATTGGAAGCAGATTCTAGAAGGGGTATTTGTACACCCATATTCTTATCACCATTATTCACAATAGTCAAAATGTAGAAAGAAACCAAGTGTCCATCAATGGATGAATGGATAAACAAAATGAAATATATACCTGCAATGGGATATTTTTCTGCTTTAAAAAAGAAGGAACATATGACACATGTTGCGACATGGATAAAACTTGAGAACATTATGCTAAGTGAAATAAGTCAGTCACACAAAAAAAATACTATTTGATTTCATTTATATGCCATACCTAAAGTAATTAAATTCATAGAGACAGAAAGTAGAATCATGGTTGCCAAGGGCTGGAGGAGGAAGGGAGAGGGAGTTGTGGTTTAATGGTTATAGAGTATCAGATTTGCAAGATGAAAAGCGTTCTCAACACTGGTTGCGCAACAATGAAATGTATTTAACACTACTGAACTATACATTTAAAAATGATGGGGATAGTGAAATTTATGTTTTGTGTATTTTATCACAATTAAAATAAAAATAGATTAGATTAAAATTATTTTTTATATAACCTAAATTATAGATGATTTGTGTTACTTAAACTATTCTAGATAACAGAAAAATTTTGAAAGCTTCCTAATTTGTTCTGTGACCTAGCATTTTTTAAATTTTCAAATGTCATAAAGATTGAATTTTTTAAAAAAGAACAAAATTACGGAATGATTTGGATATGAGTGCAAAATAACTAATAACATATTTATTTAACTAAATGTGGGAAAATTTATCAAAATTATCTATGACAAAGAAGGATTTATTTTAACACTACAAACATGATTCAGCATCAGAAATCCTATCATGTAAGTCACTACATCAACATGTGAAGAGAAAATATCTGATTATAGCAGTATATGTCAAAAATCATTTATAAAGTGAACATGTTGCTACTAAAATATTAAGCAAAAACAGAAATAGAAGAAAACGACTTCAATTTGTTAAGACTATTTACCAAATCCAATAGTAAATACATAAACACTAACAGTCTAAAGCTATTTCCATAAATTAAGAACAAGACAGGATACCCATTATCATCACTGTTATTCAACATTTTTGGAGAATTTAATTCAACAAGACAAACAAAGAAACTACTCAGAATAAATAGACAGTTTTTACTAAGACAAAAGTATGGGTTTTGTTTTACAAATTATGTGAATATGTATCAAGAAAATCCAATAAAATTTATTTTAAAAGCTACTGGAATTACTTCGACAAATTGGGAAAGTAGCTAAACAAAAAATAGAAATCTATGTATTTTTTTCCTAAATGCAACAATATATTGGAAATATAAATGAAGAAATAGTGACAAATCTATAAAACACCCAAGAATAATTTAAAAGCAACAATGGAGCTGGGTGTAGTGAAGTATACCTCTAGTCCTAGCTACTTAGGAGGCTGAGGTAGGAGGATCACTTCAGTTCAGGAGTTCAAGCTCAGTCTGTGCAACATGGTGAGACCTTGTCTCAAAACAATAAAAAAAAACTTAAAAATAATAAAAACAACAACTGCTTTCACAAAGCTATAGGTCTTCCCTGAAGAAAGTCATGAAATCAGCTGGGCACAGTGGCTTATGCCTGTAATCCTAGCACTCTGGAAGGCCAAGACGTGAGGATTGCTTGAGCTCAGGAGTTCGAGGCCAGCTTGGGCAAGAGCGAGAGCCCGTCTCTACTAAAAATAGAAAACACTAGCTGGGCACGATGGCACAAGCCTATAGTCCCAGGTACTTGGGACTCAAACTCTTGGGCTTGAGACAAGAGGATCGCTCAAGCCCAGGAGTTTGAGGTTGCTGTTGCTGTGAGTTATGCCACAGCACTCCACCTAAGGCGACAGAATGAGACTGTCTCAAAAAAAAAAAAAAAAAAAAGAAAGAAAGAAAGAAAGAGAAAGTCATGAAATTATATTGAAGGGCATATAACAATATCTGAATATATAGAAAGACAGCTATGTTTCTGAAAGAGAAGATGTATCACAAAAAAAGCCAATCCTTTCAAAATTAATATACAAATTCAATGCAATTTCAATTATAATCATGAATAAAATTTTTTTAATTTTATTTTTTAGAGACAAGGTCTTGTTCTTGCTCAGGCTGGTCTCAAACTCCTGAGCTCTGAGGCCAGTTAAGAAAACACATGCAAAGAAAAACTAATTGAAGAGAACTTGCATTACCAGATAATAAAATATACTACAGAGCCACCATAATCTAATAGCATGGTATAAGCTAGGAAGTGATAAATAGATCAGAAGAACAGAGTTAATAAACAGAGTCAAGTACAGAAAAAAAAATTGTATATGATTAAAGTTGCATTTCAATTCATCAGAATAAAAATTAATAAATTGTATTATCATCTGAATAGACATTTTTCCAAGGGATATATACAAATAAGCCAATAAACACCTTAAAAGCTGCCTAAAATCATTGGTCATCAGGTAAATGTACATCACATTCACAATGAAATACCACTTCACACCTGCTAGGAAGCTAGAATAAAATATTTTGATGTCAAATGTTGGTGGGGATGTGGAGAAACTAGAACCTTTACCCACTGTTGATGGGAAAGTAAAATGTTGCAGCTACTTTGGAAAACAGCCTGGCAGTTCCTCAAAAAGTCAAATATAGAGTCACCATATAACCACTGCACTCCTAAGTGTATACTCAAGAGAACTGAAATTGTATGTCTACATAGAAATTTGTACACTGATATTTATAGCAGCATTATTCATTATAGTCAACATGTGGGGGGGGATTCAAATATCCATCAAATGACAGATGGATATTATTCAGCCACAAAAGGTATGAAGTCCTGTTACATGCCACAAGATGGATGAACCTTGAAAACATGATCTAAGGAAGGCAGTTATACAAAATCAAATATTCTATGATTCCATTTATAGGGAACATCCAGAATGAGCAAGTCTATAGGGACAGAAAACAGATTAGTCATTGCCAGGGACTTGGGATCACAGGGATGATAGTTAAACGTTCAGGGTCTCTTTTTGAGAGGGTAAAAAATGTTCTAAAATTGACTGTGGTGATTCAGACGTCTGCGAACACAGTAAAATGCATGGAATTGTGCCCTTTAAATGGGTAAATTGGAGGATATGTGAATTATATCTTAAAGTTGTTTCAAAAAATGGGGCTGTCATAACTAGTTATCTGTCTAACAGGAACAAATGGGATCCCTAGATCCCCAAATGTAAAAATTACATTCCTGGTGGTTTAGATATTTTAATATGAGAGCAAAACAATAAAAATATTAGAAGAAATTTGAAAAGAAAAATGTAATAGATTTGGAGAATAACATGGGTAAATTTGGTGGTTCTAAGAAAGGAAAAGATAGATACACTACATTTGAGTTTTTAAACTTTAATAACTCAAAAGATAGCATAAACAAGAGAAAAATATAAATTATTTACTAGAAAAAACCTCCAAAATACATGGTAGTAAAAGATTAAATATGCTATGTATGCAAAGAGTTTCTGCAAATTAAAAAAAAAATGAGAGCTCAAAAGAAAGATGGAAAAAGAATATGAATAGGCTGTTCAGAAAGGAGATCTAAATGGCCAATATAATGCTTGCCATCGTTACTAGTTGGGAAAAAGCAAATAAAAGCAAACTAAATTTTCATGTTAAATTCATCAGATTGGCAAACAATTTTAAAAGAGTAAAATGTTTAGATCTGCTAAAAATTTGAGAAAATAGGTACCCTTCTTTGTTGCTGAGCAAGTAATCTGGCACTGTCTATTACAATTTAAGGCCAGTAACCTGGCACTATCTATTAAAAATGTACATGCCTTTTGACCCAGAAGTTCTTTTGGGACTCCGCCCTATGGAGGGAAATCCCTGTATATAAGGATAATTCTATAATTTCAGCATTGTGGTGGAGAAAAACTGGAAACCATTTGAGTACCAGTGCCAATCAGTGATTCAATAAATCATCTTATAACCCTGCTATAGACTATTATGCAACTGTAAGAAAATGAGTAAGAGCTATAGCTATTGAATTACAAAGGATGTCTGTGATGTTAAGTGAGAAAAGTAGCTTGCAGTGTAGCAAGTAATATCCTATTTAAAAGAAACCCTTTTTCTGTTTAGATGCACATGAAAAGCTACAAATGGTTGCCCTTGTTCAGGCATTGGTGACCTTAGCAGGTGAGAGTAGAAAGTGGGGTAAAGAAGAAAGCATACCCTTTTAGATCTTTTTGTTACTTCTGATGTAATTTTTTTAATTTAGAAATAAATTGGGCATTGTTTTTGACAGTTCCTCCAATTAGTCTCTGCTACCACCCTGGTCCAAGTGACTGTTAATCTCTTGCATACTGCTGCCAGAATTCCTCACTGGCCTCCCCGTGTCCATCCCAAGCCTTAATACTATAGCCTCCATACATCGTACACAGCCAGGAGATAGTTTAAAAATGCAAACTAGAACTTGCCAACCAACCCTGTGCTGGCTTCCTGTCGCTTTCTGGAGCAAGCCTTCCAACCTCCGTCTTCCAAAGTCTTACTGGACTTTGCATGAGCAGATGCCTCCAAAGCATCTTCCATCACGGACACCCACCCCTTGTGCCCACCCTGAAGTGTACTCCCCTTGTCAAAGCCTGACCCACCACCCACCACCCTTCAGATGAACTCTTTCTTCAGCCTGGATTGTCCTTCCTCCCTTCTTTATTTGGACCACCTTATGTTTATCCCTTGGGTCTGGGATTAAATGTCGGGGTGGCCTCTGCCCTCAAGACGAGGTTAGACCTCCCTGTTACAGTCTGGCATGGCCCTCTGTGCTTTTCCTCCATAGCTCTTATCACAACCATCTAGTTAATTACATAATTATTTGTATAATTATTTGTGTGACAGCGATAAAAGAAAAACTATTAAGCTGTTAAACGTTTGCAACATCTTCTCTAGCTCCCTGCCTTGGGAGAGAGATAGGTTAGACAAGACGGCCTCAGAAATTCAACCCCAAGTTGGAGATTTTCAGCTTGTCCTTGGCTTTTATGCACCCACCACCCAAGCCCCAGCTGGGAGAGTTTAGCTGCCTCAAATCTTTTCCTACACTTGTTTATTTATCTAGTCAACTAGCTCGTTCAGAAAATTGATTATGGCAAAGCACTCTGAACTACTAGTGAACTTTCGGGGTTCCCCAGCCAGCTGTCGTAGGAACTGCTCCCCAATCTCCAAATGTCTTCCTTTCTATACCTTCAGAGGACTTTACCACGAGCCTAACTGTCCCACTGAGGCTACAAATCTGACCTGTAGCATCTCAGTCTGAACCCCTTCTTTGCATGATTAGGGGTCATCTGCTCCCTCCCACACCTTCCTAATTGCCTGCCTACTGAAGACTGGAGGCCATGTGCTCTTGGGGCTGGTGCCGGTCTATGATTCCAACTGACTGGGCTGTGGGGCTGAGCACTGTGACTCATTCCCAGGGAACAGACTGTTTCCCAGCAAACTCATCAGAGTGAACACACCCACATGCAGGTGGTCCCCTTGGAGCTACAACCACATGTCCCAACAGCACAGGAAACAGTCCTCCTTGGTGCAGGCAGGGGCTGAGGTATGTGAAGCAGGGGGGTGGGGAGGACTCCTTTTCCCCCAGTCTCTAGTGAAGTCTTTCTACCACACCCCACCCATGATTGAAGAGGCCAGAAGGGTTCCTTCTCATCCAGCATCCAACCTGTCTTAGGGGTCCTGCCAGCTCCCAAATGATACAAGTTTGGAGAAAAAAAAATCCACCAGGAAGCACATGTCCCTCTATAATGCTGCTACCCAGGACTTGTCTGGGCTTCTCCAAGTCCCTGTACTCAACCTAACCCCTGTTGTGAGTCCTATCAGGCCCGGAGATCACAATCAACTACCTCTTGTGGTCTGCACTAGATGTGCTCAAGCCAGGCAGACTGAGCCACCACAGCCTAGGGGACCACAGCCTGGGGACAGGATGCTAATTCAAACCTTCAGAGCCTGCAGGTACAGCTCGGGGAGACAGACTTGACAGCAACTACTAAGGCCTAGGTCCTGATTCTGACTCCACTACTTGAAAATCTCATGCAATTTCCCCGTCCTGAGTGTGGCAGACCGCTGGTGGCATCTCCAACACCTATTCTTCCCTTCCTCCCCAGCACAGGGCTTCCAAACTGGAGATTATTTCCTAGTCTCCCTTGCAATGGTTATAGACAAGTGACTAGTTCTCATTTGCAGGCAGAAGAGATATACAGGGTGTCCATAACAGCACAAGCTGGACACCCTGTATAAGCTACCTTTTGCCTCTCTTGCTTATAAGGAAGTGGCTTATCAAGGCTTCTTGTCTCACCTTCTTCTTATAAGCTAGACTATGGACATTCTAGCACCCAGATTTGACTATACAGATGAGAAAAATACCTTAAGATATGCAGAGTAACAAGATAGAAGAAAACTGGGCCCCTGAGTGACCTTGTGGAGCAGCCCTGCAAAACTGAACTTTTTATCAACTCTGATGAGAGAGGGATAAAGTTGAATCATAGTTAAGCCATGGCAGTTTGGTGTCTCTTTGCTACAGTACTTTAGCCTTTTTTCCTAACTGAGCCTCTGATGCCCCATCAATAAAATAGACCAATTGGTTTCTTCAACTTCCAGGTTTCTAATTCCAGACTCTGTTTTGCCAGACTCCTGTTTTCTAAAGAGCTACCCAAGATGAGAATCTCTGTCCGTAGGCCTAGAGCCAAGGCTGAGCCTTTATATACCCTCTGCTTCTTCTTTGATCCAAGAAATTCCATGGGTGCCTGTAGTCTCAGCTACTTGGGAGGCTGAGGCAAGAGAGTCACTTAAGCCCAAGAGTTTGAGGTTGCTGTGAGCTGTGACGCTACAGCACTCTACCAAGGGTGATATAGTGAGACTTTGTCTCAAAAAAAAGAAAAAAAAGAAAGAAAAGAAATTCCACGGTGCTCATTTAAGGGCATGATCCTTGGATAGATGAGAGGAAGGGCATGAAGAAGTATCCACGGCCCTTTCTTTTTGGCTGAGGCACAGGTGGAGCAGGGAGCTAAGGTCAGGTGGATAGGGATAGGCTTCTGCTTCTGATACAGGCTGTCTCACATTTCAGGACACCCCTCCTCCAGGTAAGCCCAGTCAAGTATTAATCCCTAACCCTACTCTTCCCTTGGTCATTTTAGCCCAACTGCTCCAATTATAGGGACTCTGGCAGGGCCCGCCCCTCACTCTCCTTTTCTGCTATTGTGGACCACACTCTCTGAACTTGAAGATGTGTTCCAGGCCTATGGAGCTTCCCCCAAGCTCCACCGCACAGGACACCAGATGGAGTCCCTGCCTCAGTAGGTCAGGGGCCTCCTACCTTATGCCTTGATGGAGAGTCCCAGCAAGTTGGGCCAGTAACTCTTAGAGCAATATAGTAACACATAAACCCGAGCCCCATAATGCAGCCCCTAGCCCCGTCTAGCCAAGCCTCACCTTGAGCATTTGCCTAAAGGTCATCCTTACAGGAACCTGGGACGTGTAAGCTACTGGCCTAGAACAAAATAGTTTAGGATAAGCCCAGACCTGCTAAGGCCAGCAGAACCATCTCAGGCAGTAGAGGTGGGACTGAGACTTT